>ML661912.1:114642-195630 GCA_007570785.1 Antilocapra americana | reverse complement strand
GACTTTAGGCTATACTACAAATCCACAGTCATTAAGACAGTATGGTACTGGCACAAAGACAGAAACATAGATCAATGGAACAGAATAGAAAGCCCAGAGATAAATCCATGCATCTATGGACACCTTATCTTTGACAAAGGAGGCAAGAATATACAATGGAGAAAAGACAACCTCTTTAACAAGTGGTGCTGGGAAAACTGGACAGCCACTTGTAAAAGAATGAAACTAGATCACTTTCTAACACCATACACAAAGATAAACTCAAAATGGATTAAAGATCTAAGCATAAGACCAGAAACTATAAAACTCCTAGAGGATAACATAGGCAAAACACTCTCTGCCATAACCCAAAGCGGGATACTCCATAACCCACCTCCCAGAATATTGGAAATAAAAACACGAATAAACAAATGGGACCTAATTAAAATTAAAAGCTTTTGCACAACAAAGGAAACTATAAGCAAGGTGAAAAGACAGCCTTCAGAATGGGAGAAAATAATAGCCAATGAAACAACAGACAAACAATTAATCTCAAAAATATACAAACAACTCCTGCAGCTCCATTCTAGAAAAATAAAAGAGCCAATCAAAAAGTGGGCCAAAGAACTTAACAGACATTTCTCCAAAGAAGATATAAAAATGGCTAACAAACACATGAAAAGATGCTCAACATCACTCATTATCAGAGAAATGCAAATCAAAACTACAATGAGGTACCACTTTACACCAGTCAGAATGGCTGCCATCCAAAAGTCCACAAGCAATAAATGCTGGAGAGGATGTGGAGAAAAGGGAACCCTCTTACACTGTTGGTGGGAATGCAAACTAGTACAGCCACTATGGAAAACAGTGTGGAGGTTCCTTAAAAAGCTGCAAATAGACCAGCCATATGACCCAGCAATCCCACTGCTGGGCATATACACCGAGGAAACCAGAATTGAAAGAGCCACGTGTACCCCAGTGTTCATCGCTGCATTGTTTACAATAGCCAGAACATGGAAGCAACCTAGATGCCCATCAACTGACGAATGGATTAGAAAGCTGTGGTACATATACACAATGGAATATTACTCAGCATTAAAAAAAAAATTCATTTGAAGCAATTCTACTCAGATGGACAAAACTGGAGCCCATTATCCAGAGTGAAGTAAGCCAGAAGCAAAAACAACAATACAGTATATTAACGCATATATATGGAATTTAGAAAGACAGTAGAGAACCCCACATACGAGACAGCAAAAGGAATGCAGATGTATAGAATAGACTTGTGGACTTTGTGGATGAGGGTAAGGGTGGGATGATATGGGAGAAGGGCATTGAAGCATGTTAATTTTCGTATGTCTAATCAATCGCCAGCCCAGGATTGATGCTCGGGGCTGGTGCAGCGAGATTTGCCAGGGGGGGAGGGAAGAGCGAGGGGGGTTCCGGAGGGGAAGCATATGTAAACCCATGGTGATATGACAATGTATGGCAAAAACAATTAAAAATAAAAATTAAATAAAAAAATAAAATAATTGTAATAGTTGTTATGTGCGTATTTTCCTTTTGGGAGTATTTGTTTCCAGCTTAGCCTGGTATTTGATATATTTTAAGGCACAATGGAAGTAACCAGTCCTGGTCCTTCTCAGTGTACTTTTTCTGATGTCAATAAATAAATCGAATAAGTAATTAATGCCCACCTTCTTCTAGAAGTTATTCTTCTACAGTTCTATTATTCTTCTAAGTTTTTCTTCTACTTCTATACAGTCCATGGGATTCCCCAGACCAGAATACTGGAGGGGGTAGCCTTTCCCTTCTCCAGGGGATCTTCCCGACCCAGGAATTGAGCCTGGGTCTCCCGCATTGCAGGTGGATTCTTTACCAGCTGAGCCACCAGGGAAGCCCAGAAGTTATTACAAGTGGCTTATAGACTCCTTCTCTGACTTCTTGTTGCATTTTGGATTCAATTCAGAATAGGTGGTGTTGTCTGCAAAGCGGGCCATGGTTTGTCTTCACCTTCCTTCAGCTTCACCCTGGATACCGCACGCCAGGTACCTGAGCCACGCTGAGCACAGGCTCACACCCTCTGCACGAGGCTTTCTCCACATGGGTAACCTTCCCAGGTAGTCACGACTAGTTCCTGCACATCCTTCAACTCTCAAATGTCACTTCCTCGGAGAGCCCTTGCCTGCCGCCCCGCCCTGCCTCCCATCTTTAGGTCCCTCATAGCCCTTGTCTTCCTGTTCATCATCTTTGTCCCCAGGGTCATTTCCTTGGCCTGATGTCCCTTCCTACCAGGTGTGAGCCCCGGGAAGTATCTCCTTACTTCACTCGTGACCAGTGCTTCTGTCCCAAGGCTGTCACACACTGTGCCCGGTTCACCTTTGCACTGTGGGATACCATGATGTCAAACTGGATAACACGCAGCGTCTGGCTGAACAGACAGTGTGGCCTGAGACAGCCCTGTAACCTCCATCTGGGTCAGAAGACAGTCCCGCCAGGCCTCCCCAGACTCTTGCCTTTCATCTTCCTCTCTCCAACAGTGACTCCGCTCCCTCCCCTCAGTTATACAGCATCCTCGGTTTTATGGAAACCCCTCTTTTGCCCAATATCGAACTGTTTTTGTTGTGGAGTTGCTAAGTTGTGTCTGACTCTTTGCAACCTCCACTGATGCTTTTGAACTGTGGTGCTGGAGAAAACTGTTGAGAGTCCCCTGGACTGCAGGGAGATCAAACCAGTCAATCCTAAAGGAAATCAATCCTGAATATTTGTTTGAAGGGCTGATGCTGAAACTGAAACTCCAGTACTTTGGCCACCTGATGTGAAGAGCTGTTTCATTGGAAAATACCCTGTTGCTGGGAAAGATTGATGGCAGGAGGAGAAGGGGATGACAGGATGAGATGGTGGGATGGCATCACCGACTCAGTAGACATGAGTTTGAGCAAGCTCTGGGAGATGTTGAAGGACAGGGAAGCCTGGCGTGCTGCAGTCCATGGAGTCACAAAGAACTGGACAGGACTGAGCGAATGAACAATGCTAAGCTGTGTCCCACTCTTTGCGACCCAGTGAACTGTAGCCTGCCAGGCTCCTCTGTCCATGGAACTCTCCAGGCAAGAATACTGGAGTGGGTTGCCATTTCCTGCTCCAGGGTATCTTCCCAACTCAGAGACCAAACCTGTGTCTCTCTCATTGGCAGGTAAACGATTCACCGCTGAGCCACGAGGGAATGAAATTACTCAGCGTATGTTCCTTGGTGTCGTTTCCATTCCACTCCCAGCTCTATCTGTGATCTTCCTCAGGGCACTGCATGTAGGCGAAGGCTGGTATTTCCATTGAGGTCTAACATTTCATTGCATGGAATGCACCCTGTGGTTGGCAAAAGGATCCTCTCCCCCACCCCAGAGATGTCCTCATCCCAAACACACAGACCTGTAGATGCGTTAGTTCACACAGCAGAGGTGGTGAAGGTGGCAGATGGAATTAAATGGTTTGTCAGTTGTATCCCTGTGGTTCATAATTTCTCTGACGCTATACGCCTTTCTGTTAGACTGAATTACATGACAACGCTGGCATAGACCACTCTCTTTTTCTTAATTGAAGTGTGGTGGATTTATAATGCTGTGCTGGTTTTCGCGTGTACGGCCAAGTGAATCAGTTATATATATAAAGTGCAGCACTCAACACACCAGCAAATCTGGAAAACTCAGCAGTGGCCACAGGACTGGAAAAGGTCAGTTTTCATTCCAATCCCAAAGAAAGGCAATGCCAAAGAATTTGCCAACTGCCGCACAGTTGCACTCATCTCACACACTAGGAAAGTAATGCTCAAAATTTTCCAAGCCAGGCTTCAGCAATACATGAACCGTGAACTTCCAGATGTTCAAGCTGGTTCTAGAAAAGGCAGAGGAGCCAGAGATCAAATTGCCAACATCTGCTGGATCATCAAAAAATCAAGAGAGTTCCAGGAAAACATCTATTTCTGCTTTTTGACTATGCCAAGCTTTTGAGTGTGTGGATCACAATAAACTGTGGAAAATTTTGGAAGAGATGGGAATACCAGACCATCTGACCTGTCTCTTGAGAAACCTGTATGCAGGTCAGGAAGCAATAGTTAGAACTGGACATGGAACAACAGACTGGTTCCAGATAGGAAAAGGAGGACGTCAAGGCTGTATATTGTCACCCTGCTTGTTTAACTTGTGCAGAGTACATCATGAGAAACGCTGGGCTGGAAGAAGAACAAGCTGGAATCAAGATTGCCAGGAGAAATATCAATAACCTCAGACATGCAGATGACACCACCCTTATGGCAGAAAGTGAAGAGGGACTGAAGAGCTCCTGATGAAAGTGAAAGAGGAGAGTGAAAAAGTTGGCTTAAAGCTCAACATTCAGAAAATTAAAATCATGGCATCCGCTCCCATCACTTCATGGGAAATAGATGGGGAAACAGCGGAAACAGTGTCAGACTTTATTTTGGGGGGGGCTCCAAAATCACTGCAGATAGTGACCGCAGCCATGAAATTAAAAGACACTTACTCCTTGGAAGGAAAGTTATGACCAACCTAGATAGCATTATTAAAAGCAGAGACATTACTTTGCCAACAAAGGTCCATCTAGTCAAGGCTATGGTTTTTCCAGTAGTCATGTATGGATGTGAGAGTTAGACGGTGAAGAAACCTGAATGCCGAAGAATTACTGCTTTTGAACTGTGGTGTTGGAGAAGACTCTTGAGAGTCCCTTGGACTGCAAGGAGATCCAACCAGTCCATCCTAAAGGAGATCAGTCCTGGTTATTCATTGGAAGGACTAATATTGAAGCTGAAACTCCAATACTTTGGCCACCTGATGGGAAGAGTTGACTCATTGGAAAAGACCCTGATGCTGGGAAGGATTGGGGCCAGGAGGAGAAGGGGACAACAGAGGATGAGATGGCTGGGTGGCATCACTGACTCAATGGCCATGGGTTTGGGTGGACTCCAGGAGTTGGTGATGGACAGGGAGACCTGGTATGCTATGATTCAATTCATAGGGTCACAAAGAGTCGGACACAACTGAGCAACTGAACTGAACTGACTGAACTGACTCTTTTTTAGATTTTTTCCCCCATACTACAGAGTATTGAGTAGAGTTTCCTGTGCTCTATTGTGGGTCCTTATTAGTTATCTGCTTTATGTATAAGAGGATGTGTATGTCAACCCCGGTCTCCTGATTTATCCCTCCCCACTCTTACCCCTTGGTAACCCTAAGTTTGTTTACATCTGTAATTTATAGACCATTCTTGATGATCAAAATAGCTGTTGCACGTGGAGCTACTGGAAAGAGCCATTCTAAGCCAGTTGTTGTTGTTCGGTCTTTAAATTGCGTACAACCCCCATGAACGGCAGCACACCAGGCTTCCCTGTCCTCCAGTATCTCCTGGAGTTCGCTCAAGTTCATGTCCATTGAGGCAGTGATACTATCTAACTGTCTCATCCGCTGTTGCCCCCTTCTTCTCTTGCCCTCAGTCTTTCCCAGCATCAGGGTCATTTCCAGTGAGCTGACTCTTCACAATAGCAACAACATTGTGAATACCTCAGGACAGCCCGCCCTCTCAAGACACTCGTGACTGCTGTTGTGCCAGCTGTCTTGGCTGCATTTGCTTCAACTTGAGTTATTCACCCTCTGTCATGGAGGGGCACACTCCAACACTGATAATAAGAAGTGTGGGTTCTTGGGGATCTGTGAAGGTAATTGCTGAATTTCACTCAGCATTTCCCTGGAAAAAGTGACTCTGCATACTTATGGAAGAGCTGGTCTTTTCAAAGAAAGTTACACATCCAAACAGAAAATTCAGTATTTTGATATTATACACCAAGTATGTAGTTAAAATCTTCACCTCATTTTCAATTGTGGGTTTGGCCACAAGATACTCCACACAGAGGAGCTCTGCCTTGGGTCCTGAGCACAGAACATCTTCTGAAAATACAGTGCTAACGGGATGATGGGCTGCTGGGCTGGGTGTCTTTACATGACATGTGTCAACTTCTTTGTCCCCAAGGTTCAGGAATTGGCTCAGGCTAGATAAGTAAAATAGGAAAAAAAATATTTCATAAAGAAATAGGAGTGTGCTGATAAGTCTAAGGGAAAAATTTATTCAGGCCTTGAGAGAAAAATTAGTTCAAGAAATTTAAAACCAGTAGGGACTCTTCTCTCTCTCGGATTCTTGTCTCTTCGTGTCTTGGTCTAATTCATTCCTCATGTTCTGTCAGCCTGCCTCTGTTTCCTTCATAACCCATATGCCATGTGGGCGTAGACACTCCCCACCCCCGTGCCTCCTTCATTCTCGTGTTTCATGACAAAGGCAAGAATAAATTGGAATATTGTTAGAGTCCAAGCTCATGGTGCTTGCCACAAGACAAGTCAGTAATTTGGGAAGCCAGTTCCTGGGGAAAGGTGTGAAAGTGAAAGTCACTCAGTCAGGTCTGACTCTTTGCTACCCCATGGACTAGACAGTCCATGGACTTCTCCAGGCCAGAATACTGGAGTGGGTAGCCTCTCCTTTCTCCAGATTTTCCCAACCCAGGGATCGAAACCAGGTCTCCCACATTGCAGGTGGATTCTTACCAGCTGAGCCACCAGGGAAGCCCAAGAATACTGGAGTGGGTAGCCTATCCCTTCTCCAGCAGATCTTCCCAACCTAGGAGTCGAACCAGGGTCTGCTGCATTGCAGGCGATGCCGACTTTATTTGGAGAACCAATTGATCAAGAAGATTAGGAACTAGTGTTCTAAAGAACCATCATGCTTGAGACAGAATTCAGGATTCTTCTACACTGAAAGGGGAGGGAGTAAAGTCAGACATTTCCTGGTTCTGGTCAGCCTCCTGAGAGGATGTGTTAATCTCTTCCTTCCTGTGGTCATCCACAGGTGGGCTGGTAAGGATGTTTCCTGTGAGCTAAATAGAGGTATTTGAGCATCTTGCTCATTACCTGCAAGGCAAGGTTCCCAGAGATGGGCCATTATGTAGAATTTAATCTTATAGGCAACATCCTTTCAGTGATGAACTTGCGAGAGAATATAGAGATTCTTCCCTAAAATCCTGCCGCAGAATTCTGACCCAGGTTGGCCCAGTCACTTGGGCTGGGGTGGGGCATGGTGGGGTCCTGAGTGGTTGAGGGAGCACCATGGGTGGGGGAGGAGGGCACCTACAGGAGTGGGATCATTTCTCAAGAGGAGTCCATGTACCTTGGCAGAAGAATGTATCGGGGAGCAAGCCCTTTTGAAACATTAAGCTAAATTATTTTAATCTCTGTCATTCAACTGCTGATGATTCTTGTCTTTGAGACTTGTTTGTTTGTGAATGACGGCCTGCAGGAATTTTTGACATCAGGAAGTGAGGTGTTGAATTTGCTTAAAGGCTGCCCAGTGTAGGAAACTTGTCTCGAAATTGCCTGTGGGTTTCAGTGAGTCAAGGCAAAGGCAGACATTGTCTAAAGATGCTTTTAAGACGTCGTTATCATACACAGCAGTGTGAGATACAAATGCTCAACATTTTAAATTCTGCAACTTAATTTCGTAGCTGTATCGTTTACTGAAAGAGGTTTCTCTTGGGCTTGATATATTGTGAAATTTCTTCTGACCTTGATCAAGTCACAGTGCACTTACTTTTGTGATTTATGGAGCAATGTGGTACCTTCAAAACAGTCTGTCAAAACAGGTCCAAGTCAGACTGAGCTGTGAAGGGTAGAATGTCGCCAGCCAAAATCTTGTCCTTCTCTGCCGACCGAAGCCAAATGGAAAAAACAGGGAGAGTCTGGAGGAGATAGAATGCTGGCTTTTATCCTCAGCCGGCTGAGAGCGGAACACAGTGGTCTTATGTCTCAAGAACTGTGCCCCCCGCCATGAGGAGTCTAGGGGCTGATATATGGCAAGGACTCCTTGTCAGGAGTCGGTGATGAAGAACAAAGGAGAAAGGACCTTGATTTCTCCCTCTTGGATTATTTCAAAGACAGTCATACACTGGCATCAGTAACCCAGTCATAGAGTCTGGTGTTTGGTGGCTCTGTGCCCTTCTTTCTGAGCATGTTGCAGGGTAACACCAGACAGGGGATGTATTTAGAATAGAGTCAAAGGAGAAAATGTTACTTGTAGCTCCTGCAGAGTTAGGAGACAGGAAAGCAGACTTAGTTATAGATATGCAGAATTAGGAGCAGTTAAAGTAACAAAAAAAAAAAAAAATGGACTTCCTGGTGGCTCAGATGGTAAAGAATCTACCTGCAATGCAGCAGACCTGGGTTTGATCCCTGGGTCAGGAATGGCAACCCACTCCAGTGTTCTTGCCTGGAGAATCCCAAGGACAGAGGAACCTGGTGGGCTGCGGTCCATGAGGCTTTAAAAACTGGGAGTGTTTGGGCGTGCTCACTGCTTTGTCTTCTTTGTTCTCAGAGAAGGGAAAAAGAAAAACCCAGTCCTCTCTTTTTCCTTTTCATTGCAACAAGAATAACTTAATGTTTTGAATTAATTTCATAAAGAAGCTGTCAGACACTGTCAGTTAAACTAAAGAGCATAAAATTATGTCAGCTCTGTTGTTGAATTTGTGGGTAAGAATAATGAAGAAGTTTTTAAAGACAGATAATTACAGTCAATATTTTGCCTGTTTTTTCCTCTTCATTTAGGAGAACTTATAGGATGGGGGCTCACTCTGAACAGTGTTGCTGAGCTGGAGGTAGCAGGTGCATGCATGCGTGCTTAGTCACTCAGTCGTGTCCGACTCTTTGGGACCCATGGACTGTAGCCCTCCAGGCTCTTCTGTCCATGGGATTCTCCAGACAAGAATACTGGAGTGGGTAGCCATGCCATCCTCCAGGGGATCTTCCCAGCCCCGGGATTGAACCCAGGTCTCCCACATTGCAGGTGGATTCTTTACCGACTGACCCACCCAGGAAGCCCAGATGGATGAGGATGACAGCTGCTCTGATAGTGTGGATTTGATTTTAAAGTGCTGTGCCCTCAGACAGCAATGCTGTGTTCAAGTCATGTTATGTCAAATGGTCAACTTCAGGACTTCCAAGTTCATAGGAGTAAAGGAGAGTGGATCCCAGCTCAGTCGGTAAGGCTGGCAGAGAACGTGGTGGAGGACCCAGAACAACCTAAGGATTGGGGTGTTGGTGTAGCCCAGAGGAAGATGGTGAAGAGACAGCGTCCAGGGTAAGGGAGGCCACCTGGCTGTGGGTCAGATACCCAGGGCATGACAGCACCTCTCTGTCGCTAGGACAATGATGATTCATAAGGAACCATCAGTCCTAGAAAGAAGGGGCCTGTCAACCAAATATAACCTCAAATTAGTGAAGTCAGCAGAAGCCTTTAGAAGGGTAAGACTCTGCCCTCCATCACGAGCCCTGCCCGCTGCTCACACATCATTGGATGTTTGTCTTCCAGGAATGGCTGCCAGCCCCCCAGCCCTGTAGTCAAGAGTCACCAGTGGCAGCAGCACTATCAGGGTCTCCTGGCCACAGCACTCACACTCACACTCACACTCACAGCTAGCAAGAGCACCCCGAGTACTCAGAAGACACACGCGTGCTGTCCCGGGAGGGGGCGTTTCAGGGAGTGTAGAGTCCCCTTGTGAAGGATGCCCTGTCTCCACAGGGCTGCCCATTCACATCTATCCTCTGGGGGCGTTTAAACTACCAGCGACCTAAACCTGGATCTAGTGGATATCCCAGTTTTGATTTCCATTTTGAGAGCCAGAATCTGTCTTCTAGCCTTAGTTTTCTTCCGAAAGCTGCTTGATGATGGAAGACAAGATTGATTAGCTCAAAGATGGATTATTCTGAGAAAAATAATTGAATTCACTTCCTCCGTCCCTGGTGAGTGGGCCATCTGGTTGACCTCTCTGCCTTCAGCAAAGGGAAATAAAACACACAACAGCCAGCTGTCCCCATCACAGCCGGCGAGGCCTGGGACTCGGCTGTTGCTGTGGACCCTACCCTCCTCCCACCAGCCCCCATCGCTCCTGCATTTGCAGTTTCCTGGGATGGGGAGCTTCTCTAGGACAACCCCTAGTGTCCTGCAAAAGTCAGCCTCCAGCTTCATCTCTGTTTTTAAATTTTTTTTTTAATATGGACCGTTTTTTTTTTTTTCCATTTCTAAAGTCTTTATTGAACTTTGTTACAGGATTGCTTCTGTTTTATGTGTTGGTTTTCTGGCTGCCAGGCATGTGGGATCTTAGTCCCTGACCAGGGATTGAACCCACCCCCTGCATGGGAAGGGGAAGTCTTCCAGGGAAGTCCTTGCAGTCCTACCTCTGCTGGCTGTCCGTTTGTCCCTTTAGCCACAGCGCATGCAGTATCTGAGGCAAGGTGGTTATTGCTGCATCACTGTGGTGGAGTCTCTCAGATGCAGCCTACGTCACCCTACTCCAGGGACCCAACAGAAGTTAAAGTGCTCATTTCCCCTCGTCAGAGCTTCCAGTGTGAAGAGAGTGGATGAAGGAAATGTGGTCTCTGTACCCTTTGCCTTCTTCACAGGAAGTGTTGTGTGCTTTTGAGTTTCCCCGTATCGCATGTCAGGTGTTGCCAAGACATCGTTTGGATCACAGTCCATAGTGACGCAGTGTTGATTCAGGGCTCTGTCTATAAACGGTAACGGGCTTTCAGACACGTGTGCCTTTACCCTCTGACAGTCGTACTCTGGATTGCTCGTCCCCACCCTTTCTGTCTTTTCTCCACCTTTGCAGTCTCAGTGTCTCTTTTTAAAATAATCACCCCTGAGTTATCACCTGACTCTCTACTCCTCATCAGAAGGCATGAAGTGTGATGAAGGTGCTTGGAGCTCAGAATGAGATAAGATGCTGCAGGTTGGGATTTCCCTGGCCGTCCAGTGGTTTAAGACTCTGCCGTCCCAAAGCAGAGGGCACAGGTTCGATCCCGGGGTAGGTGTCTAAGATCCCACATGCTGCTCAGCGTGGTCAAAATAAGTCAGATAAAGAGATGTCAGATTTTCGCACAGAAGAGGAGAGGGCCTCTACAGCAGACCTGGTGTAAGTGCACAGGTGGCCCCGGCAGGGGCGTCGGCATCCAATGGAGTCTTTTTTGAATCAGTTCACAGGACATCGTGGGGTCTTGTAACTATTGTGAACTTGTCACAGAAAATATCAAACTCTAATTAGAAACTGCTAAGATAATAGCACTCTGGAAAGATGAATTTTATATTTAAAACAGCCAAATGACCTAGGAAAGGGTTTAGTTTGGTTTTAGTTCTTTGTTTTCTTTCTGTCTGAGCTAAAATTAAGTATGAGCAACAGCTACGTCAGTAGGTACAAGGGAATTGCCAGGCTTAGGTGTCAGTCTGCATTAGTCTTTTAGGAGTGATTGCTATTTATGGCATAGTTAATGCAATCAGACTTATATTAACGCTTTACTTTCTGCATCAGTCAACAATTGAGTCTCTGACAGATGTGCAGGCAGATTACGAAGTTCCTGCTCATAAAGGCATCTGCAGATTCACTCATCCATTCCGCCCACAGTCCCTGGGCGCTGTGCTGTCCTAGGTTTTGTAGCAGGCGTCGTGACCACGAACATCAGGACAACTTCCTTAGGTGGCTTGCAGTGACACAGGCATGAGATGCACCGTTTAGTAGAGCAGTAATGTTACAGACGAGATCGGGCGCGTTCAGGGTGGTATGGCCGTAGACTAGTAGAGCAGTAATGTCACAGAAGAGCATTTACAAAGTGTTGCCTTTGTGTCCCATCGGAAAGAATAATAGACTCTGCCAGTGAAACCAGGCAAAGCTTCCTGAAATGTCAGAGATGATATTTTAGCTGACAACTAAAGAATGCGAAGGGAGTTGCCTGTTGAAATGAGGCTGGAGAGCAATGTCAGGAATTGGAAATCAACCATATATGCAAAGCTGCAGAGGGTGTGGGTGGGGTGGGGTGGGGACAGGGCAGGAGGTGGCTCCAGGGGTAGTAGGTTGTGAGCAGAGAGTGGGGAGGCTTAGCTCAGAGGTGGAGGGAAGGAGAGGGGCCTGTCTTTGTAGTGATGTGCGGAGGGCTTTTTACTTGAGCACAGAAGCCAAGCTCCTCGGAGAGGGCTCTAAGAGTAGAAGCGGCATCTAAATGCGTCCCTGATGCGTATCCTCTGCTCTGAATAGCACTGTTGACTGGCATTTTCTACCACTCTCACAGCCCGCGCCACTGCCGCCTGGGACAAACCTCCATCAGCCCTCCCAGTGGGTCCCTCTTGGGCACACGCTTGTTCCCTTGTTCTTTGCTCCCCTGGGGTCTGGTTCACGCCCTGCGGCACTCACATGCCCTGCCCTTAGAGGAAAAGTCGAAGTCCATGTACTGTGGCGTCCGGACCCCGCTTTCCTGGCTGCCCGCTCCCACCCTCCTTGCTCAGCGTGGTCACCCCACATCCCCGGGGTCCCCCTGGCCCCCATCTGTCTGCCGCCCTCCAGACCAGAGCACACACTGCCGCTTCCTCTGCCTGAGTTGCTTGCCCTGATGTCAGCCTGTCTTACTCTGTCTGGAGCAGCCGTAACAACCACTGCGGACCAGGTGGCTTAAACACAGTTTTCTCTCTCACAGTTCCAGGGACCGGAAGTCCAGGGCCAGGGTGCCAGCTGTTGTGTCTGGTGAGGGCTGTCTCCTTGGGGTGCAGACAGCCGCCGTCTCTGTGTCCCCACAGCGTCTTTCCTCCACATATGCAGGTGAAGAAAGAGGGGAGGCGCGCTTTCTTAGTGCGTTTGTCTATTTATTGTTTGTCCCCCATCCCTACACTAAGATACAAGAAAGGAATGTGGAAAAAAATGAAAGCTGTTGGACTTGTCCGGTTGCTGACAATGCATAACAGGTTCACAGAACAGGGCTTGGCAGAGTAAGCCTTGAATAAATACTGGATGGATGGATGGATGGATGGATGGATGGATGGGAGACTTGTTCACCTTCTCAGGCCAGTGTTTAATTGTAAATTAAATTTTATTGGCTCTCCAAGGTATGTATGTGATACCAAACAGAACAGGGAATCTGTTACAGCCTCATTCTCATCATTCTAGGCAGAAATACGTAATTACATTGAGAAATGCACAACTGAAGCTCGGCATTTCAGGGGAAAGTTGCCCTTCTTGAGAAACAGGAGCGAGTTTGCTCAAATTTTTGATGATTCACTTCTGAATTTGGGATTCCAAATCAGATGCTCAGGTTAGATGTCGGCTGTTAATCTGCGTTCTAACTCAAAAACCAGATCTGTGTCCTGGTTATTGTGAAACACGTGTAAGAATCAAATATGCACATACGTCAGTACTGGAGAGGAAGATGTGAAAATGAAAACTTCTGTTCTTTTGGGCTAGTGAGTTGTTCATGTTGTTTTCCTCTTTGTTTCTATGGTTATTGTAGTGATATTGTTTGTGTACTTTAAAAAATTACTTTTGAAGATAAAATTTGGAGTTTAGTAAGGACATCTGCTTTTCCGAGGGTGAAATGACCCTGCTTTTTAGATGTAAGAGTGATGCCTGAGAGACAGTGTGGTGCGTCTGTAGCTAAGGGGTGGCCTCGGTGATCCAGAATCACTTCACTGAAGTAGACTCTGCTATCAACGCCTGTTTGGTTATATTATTGTGCATTCTCTCAGCTAATAATATATACTGCATTGGTTTTCTCAGCAAAATCTTTTCTTAGCCCAGTGAGCATGCAGGGGCAGTGCCTTTGTCCTTTTCCTGAACTGTCCTGACTGTGATTCATTTTCCCACTTGCCGAGCTGTCTCAGCGTCTTTCTTTGCCATGCCCCGTGTGTCCATAGAATGTGCCCTGTGTCTGAAGTGTTCACGATCTCTCATCCCCACCTCCTTTCCTGAGCTGTGCCTCCTGCATCCTCCTGTTCATCCACCCTCCTCACTTTCTGCTGAAGCAGCCCATTCTGTAATGAAGCAGTGCACATGGTTAGAAATTCTGAAGCTTTGTTTGTTTGTTTGTGTTACATAATTTTGTCTTTGTGAAATATCCTTTTGATTGCAACTCTGCCTTCTGGAGCTCTGCATAAGTCTTCACTCTCTTTCATGTGATAATTCAAATAGACGAAGACTCTAAGTATTTGATTTTTGAGGTTGAACTCTTCCTTTAGCTTTGCTTCATATGACGTGTTTTGCAGTGTCTCTGTCTTTGGTCCTCTTTATGGACATACTCTGTCCATCATTATCTCTGACAATATTCAGCCCAGACTTGGACACCACACTGTGAGTGTATTGGGGCCAGGGAAAGGTCTACTGGAACATCGCTGCAACATTCATTCAATTGCATTTTTGCAAGTAAATTAGTTACGCTCCTGGCCACTCAAGAAATTGATGCAAAATAAAAGTCTTAGTTGTTTTTTTTTTTTTTGAATCTCTGTACATTACTTTAGTTGTTTTTCTCATATAAACTTCTGCCAGTGCATCTAATATTAATAAATGTGTTTAAAAGAAAATTTCAAATCTGAGGTTATTATTAGAAGCAAGATTTAAAAGGTATCCATTGTTTGAACTGATGAAGACAGTACCACTAATTTAATTATTCTCTGTCATGAGAAAGATTGATCTTGAGTATGAACTAGTTCTAGCTTTGGATGCTACTCTGAGTTTAATCTGAATGCTATTTGAGAAATACCCACTTTGGGTCTGTGAGCGGTCACACACACTATGATAGTGTAAGGAACGCACTACTACTGCAAGACGTGCGCTGCTCACATTCTCAGTGAGGATGGCCCATTTCCTCTGTAAACTCGGGTGAAATGAAAAGCTGCTTGGTCAGTGAGATCTGGTCACTTCTCGCCATTGGCCTGTGATTTCCTCACACAGAAAACTCTATCCAATAGGAAAGGAGATTGACTCGGTATATGCCTTTTTGTCATAATTTCATGCTTATTTTTAAATGCTGAAAACCACTTTTTATAGGCAAATTAAGTTCTTGATGGGAAACAAGAATACTGGTCAAAATTTCTAAAAACTGTAGGACTCTTTCCTGCTCAAGTTGTAATGGTTCTCAAACCTAGATGGCAATGTTAATTAGCTCGAGTCAATTTTTTTCCTAATTCTATAACCTAGATAGCCAGCATTAAATATTTATATGTTAGATGTTAGTTATTTACTGTCCTGTGGTTGAGTGTTGTCTTTATTTTGATTTGCCACCATTTGATACATTCTAATGAACTTTCAGCCTTGGATAAAGGTGTAGCTATGCCTCGCATTACCTACTTTTTGACACCATCTCCATCCTGTTGCCTTTTGACTTGGAGTTAATATGAGTTGCAGTCATGGGTACTACAGGAGAGAATATTTTAAGATCTATGTATAGACAGTAGTGAAGAGTTCATTTGCAGTGTGGCCTTATGCTCAAATTTGCCCTGGAGAGTTCCAGTTGCTCTTGCATAATTAATAATTATTATTATGAGTATGTAGCTATTGTATTTATTATTGTTTATTAATATTACCTCCTTTGTCTCTCCAAGGATCCTAGTTTGGACTGTAAGTTATATAATCATCCTGGTTTGAAACTGAAAATTTGGTCCCAGGAGCCAATGCGCTGGATTAATTTCCTAGATTTAGTAAATCTTTATCATTCTTATCAATGTCTCCAGATCCCCCCCACCCTCAATTCCTGCTGTAATACAAATACAGCTCTATGGAGGGGAGCTAAAAACCTAGAAAAGGGGTGGACGGGTTACTTAGTGAAGTGAGACCTGGGAAATCTTGAGGCTTTATTTGAGGAGCTGCAGATGAAAGAAGGTACAAGATGGTGAGAAGGAGGCAGACACTGATTAACATTGGCACTTGGTATGTGCTAAATAAATGTTGGACTTTCACAGCTGAAATAGAAGTTCACAGTGTGGGTGTCAATGAAGAGAAAGATGAGAGAGGTTGAAGCTGGAAAAATTTATCATACCTGGGTTTGATTTGATGGCATTTAATAGGTTGACTGTAATGAGAAACTCTATAGTCACCCTGTAATGTCCAACCAAGTTTATTGGATGGAGAAGCATTAAGTTACAGAAAAGGCTGTAAACATAATGTAATATCACATTCTTCTTGAGATAAAGCTTTGCTGTAAGATGAGGGAAGGGAGCCTGGGTCCTTTGGACCCTGAGGCAGAAGGAAGAGAAGGGCATTGATCCTGGCTTCCAGGATGCGAATACCCCGGAGCTATTTATTTTTGCCTGTGTTGGGCCCTCCTTGCCGCGTGGGCCTTTCTCTAGATGCAGAGAGTGAGGGCCGCTCCCCATTTTCAGAGCATGAGTTTCTCACTGTGGAGGCTTCTCTCGTCGCAGAGGATGGACCCTCTAGGGAGTGAGAGCCGCTGGCCACCCGTGTTGTGGCGTGTGGGCTTAGCAGTCGTGGCACCGGGCTCTAGAGCTGAGGCCCAGTCGTTGTGGCGCGTGGGCTTAGTTGCTCCGAGGCATGTGGGATCTTCCCAGACCAGGAATCCACCCACGTCTCTTGCGTCTCCTGCCTTGGCAGGTGGATACTTTACCACTAAGCCACTGTGGAAGCCTGACTCAAGTGTGGTTGCTTGGATTATTTCAGCCCTTGCCTGACTCACCGATTTTCTCTTTTGTGCTGTTGTTTTAGGAGCTCGTGGGGAGTAACCCTCCACAGAGGAACTGGAAAGGAATCGCCATCGCGCTGCTGGTCATCCTGGTCATCTGCTCTCTGATCGTCACCTCAGTGATACTGCTGACACCAGGTACCTGCGTTCGTTCCCGGAGAGCAAGTTGCTCTACGGGAGAGAGGGCATGGTTTCACTTGGCGATTTTTTCTAAGTAACTGCCTGCAGTGTAATTAATTTTCCCTAGATTTGAATTCTCATTGTGCCATATGGTAAAATGATGTAATATGCATTCAGTGAAAAAGATCCAGCGTGCATGCTATAAATTTGTTTAGATAATTCTTGACTAGGGTCAATTCTTGGCATGTATTAAAATTCACAAATATTTATTTATACTTGATGAGCTTAAAGACTTTGTCCTTATAAATATAATAATTTTATATGTTTCATGGTATTCTTGGGTAGTCTATCAAGGATGAATTAATATTATTAAAACAATGTATATTGAGTGTCAACTAAGAATAAACTACTTATTAGATACGACTGATGAAATAAAGGAAGCATGAAACAGAATCAGGGAAGAAATCTTCTCTCAGGGAAGAAAAATGCACAAAAATTGGCAACAAAAGTCTGCAGAAAAAAAAGCACATATGCGCGTGAATTATTGAAAGTTTCAAACATGAGTCGAATAGAAGCTGAGAAGAAAGAGATAAAACCCTTCATGAGAAAGTTCATGGGGAAAGTCACATGTGAAGCTGGGCTTCCATGGAGAGGTAAGAATTTAGTAGCAGGAGAGTGGTGAGATTAGGGCAAGAAGAAAGCCTTTGCCCATAAGATAAAACAGGAAAACATTTGTTGTCGTATATAAATTGTGCGACTGTCCATTCTCCTTGTTGTTTAAAAGTGTCAGCTTGTGTGGACAAAAGGATGTTCCAGTCCTCAATACATAAGCTCTACAGGTATTAGACTTTATGATGGAAAAAATGCACTTTTTGACAGGTACAAAAATTGCAGGCAAATTTTCTGGTATGTTTAATTTATCGTTGCTGTTGTTTAGTCACTCAGTCATGTTCAACTTTTTGTAACCCCGTGGACTATATCACGCCAGGCTCCTATGTCCATGAGATTTTCCAGGCAAGAATACTGGAGTGAGTTGCTATTTCCTTGCTGACTAACTTTGAGCAAGCTCCTCCTAGATTGTCAAGGACAGGGAAGCCCGTATGCTGCAGGCCACGGGGTCACAAAGAGTCAGACACAGCTGAGCAACTGAACAACAACAAATACCCTGAAACCAAAACCCAATAAAGATATCACAAGAAAACTACAGACTAATATCTCTTATGAATATAGATGCAAAAATCATAACAAAATACTAACAAATGAACCAAATTACCAGCAACATACAAAAAGGATTATATACCGTAACCAAATGGGATTTATCCCAGGAAAAGAAAATTTGGTTTAGCATAGGAAAAATTAGTGTAGTACACTCAGATTTATAGAATAAAGATGAAAAAAAAAATAACACGATCATCTCAATAGGCACAGAATAAGTGTTTGACAAAATTCAAAATCCCCTCTCTATAAAACACTGAACAAATGAAGAGTAAAAAGAAACTTTCTCAACCTGAAAAAGAGCATCTATAAAAAACCCACAGCTAATATTACACTTAACACTGAAGTGGTTAGCAGTGATCCTGCCAATATCAGGTTATCCTCAACAAGGGGAAGAAAAGACAGCCAGGTTAGGAAGAAGTAAAACTGTGTCCATTCATGGACGGCAGGACCCAGTGTGTAGAAAATCTTACATAGTCCACAAACACACAAAAAACATAACTAATAAATGAGTCCAGCCACATTGGAAGATGCAAAATTACACAAAAATTATTTATATTTCTGTACACCAGTAATAAGCAATTCAAAATGAAATTTAGAAATGATTCCACTTACATTAGTTTCAAAGGGAATAAGACACTTAGGAATCAATTTAACAATAAAAATGTAAGGCTTGTGCACTGAAAACCATGAGACGTAATGGAAAGGAATTAAAGATCGTAGTAAGTGGAAAAATATGCTGTCTTCATGCGTCAGAGGATGTACTACTGTTAACATGACAGTACTTCCCAAATTTATCCATAGAATCAACCTACTCCATGTCAAAATCCCAACTGGTTTTATTGCAAAAATTGACAAGCCAATTCTAAACTTCATAGGAAAATGCAAGGCTCTCAGACCAGCCAAAATAAGATCAAGATTAACATCTATGATATTAAAATTTACTCTAAAACTACAGTAGTAAAAGTGTTGTGATACTGTCTTTGTTGTTATTCACTCAGTCATGTCTGACTCTTTGTGACCCCATGGACTGAAGCACTCCAGGCTTCCCTGTCATTCACCATCTCCCAGAGTGTGCTCAAACTCATGTCCATTGAGTTGGTGATGCCATCCAACCATCTCATCCTCTGTCGTCCCCTTCTTCTCCTGCCCTCTATCTTTCCCAGCATCAGGGTCTTTTTCCAATGGGTCGGCTTTTCACATCAGGTGGTCAAAGTATTGGAGCTTCAGCTTCATCTTCAGTTCTTCCAATGAACATTCAGGATTGATTTCCTTTAGGATTGACTGGTTGGATCTCCTTGCAGTCCAAAGGACTTTCAAGAGTCTTCTCCAACACCACAGTTCAAAAGCAGCAAATCTCCGGTGCTCAGCTTTGTTTACAGTCCAGCTCTCACATCCCTACATGACGACTGGGAAAACCATAGCTTTAACTAGATGGACCTTTGTTGGCAAAGTAGCATCTCTGCTTTTTAATATGCTGGCAGGGTTTATCATAGCTTTTCTTCCAAGGAGTAAGTGTCTTTTAATTTCATGGCTGCAGTCACCATCTGCAGTGATTTTGGAGCCCCCCAAAATAAAGGCTGCCACTGTTTCCACTATTTCCCCATCTATTTCCCATGAAGTGATGGGACCAGATGCCATGACCATTGTTCTTTGAATGTTGAGTTTTAAGCCAGCTTTTTTACTCTCCTCTTTCACCCTCATTAAGAGGCTCTTTAGTTCCTCTTTGCTTTCTGCCATAAGGTTGATGCCATATCAGTATCTGAGGTTATTGATATTTCTCCTGGCAATCTTGATTCCAGCTTGTGCTTCATCCAGCCCAGCATTTTGCATGGTGTACTCTGCATATAAGTTAAATAAGCAGGGTGACAATATACAGCCTTGACGTACTCCTTTCCCAATTTGGAAACAGTCCGTTGTTCCATGTGCATTCTAACTGTTGCCTCTTGACCTGCATACAGATTTCTCAGGAGGCAGATAAGGTGGTCTGGTATTCCCATCTCTTTAAGAATTTTCCACACTGTGTTGTGATCCACACAGTCAAAGGCTTTGGCATAGTCAATAAAGCAGTAGATGTTTTTCTGGAACTCTCTTGCTTTTTCAGTCATCCAGTGGATGTTGGCAATTTGTTCTCTGGTTCCTCTGCCTTTTCTAAATCCAATTTGAATATCTGAAAGTTCTCGGTTCACGTACTGTTGAAGCCTGGCTTGGAGTATTTTGAGCATTATTTTGCTAGCGTGTGAAATGAGTGCAATTGTGGTACTTTGAACATTCTTTGGCATTGCTTTTCTTTGGGATTGGAATAAAAACTGATCTTTTCCAGTCCTGTGGCCACTGCTGAGTTTGCCAAATTTTCTGGCATACTGAGTGTAGCACTTTCACAGAATCATCTTTTAGGATTTGAAATAGCTCAAACTACTAGCTTTGTTCGTAGTGATGCTTCCTTCTTGGCTTTGCACTCCAAGATGTCTGGCTCTAGGTGAGTGATCACACCATCATGATTATCTGGGTCATGAAGATCTTTTTTGTACACTTATTCTGTGTAGCCTTGGCACCTCTTCTTACTATCTTCTGCTTCTGTTAGGTCTTTGCTATTTCTGTCCTTTACTGTGCCCATCTTTGCTTGAAATGTTCCCTTTGTATCTCTGATTTTCTTGAAGAGATCTCGAGTCTTTCCCATTCTACTGTTTTCCTCTATTTCTTTGCATTGTTCATGTAGGAAGGCCTTCTTATCTCTCCTTGCTATTGTTAAGTATAGATGTATAGACCAACGGCTTATAATTTAGAGTTCACATACAAAGCCATATGGCTACAGTTGCTTTTGACAAGGGTGCTTAGACCATTTACAGTCTTTTTGACAAATGGTGCTGGCACAATCGAGTGTCCACATGCAAAGAATGAATTTGAGCTCCGACATCTGCCGTGTACAGAAATTAACTCAACGTGGATGAGCCAGAGCCAGAGCTATGAAACTCTCAGAAGAAAACAGGGGTAACTCTTGTAACGTTTTTATTAGGGAACTGTTTGTCAGATATGACACCAAAAACACAAGCAACCAAAGGAAAAAATAGATAGCACTTCAATTAAAAGAAAAATACTTCATGTATCAAAGGTCTCTATGATGAAGGTGAAAGGACAGCCCCCAGGATGGGAGAATATATTTACAAATCATATATTCAATAAACGTCTAGTATTCAGATTATATGAAGAATTCTTATAGCTCAAATCATGCAACAGTTTATTTTAAAAGGGGTAAAGGATTTGAACAACATTTCTCCAAAGAAATACAAATGGCCAATAAGCCTGAAAACATGCTCTATATCATTACTCATCAGATAAATGCGAATCAAAACATATTAAGATACCACTTCATCCTCAGTAGGATGGAGATATATATATATATATATATAATTTCATATGTATTTTTGCACTATTTTTAAAGGTTACACTCCGTTTACAATTATTGCAAAATACTGGATATATTCCCCATTGTATACAATAAGCCCTTGTAACCTGTAGTACACTCGGCAGTCTGTACGTCCCACCCCGTCCTTACATTGCCCCTCCCTTCTCCCCACTGGGAACCACTAGTTTGTTCTCTGTATCTGTGAGTCTGCTTCTTTTTTGTTATATTCACTAGTTTGTTGTACTTTTTAAATTCCATATATAAGTGTTTGTCTTTCTCTATCTGACTTATTCACTTAACATAATACCCTTCAGTTCAAATCCAAAAATATGTATTTTTTTAGCAGAAAATAATAGGTATTGGTGAGGATGTGGAAAAACTGGACCCTCATACAGTAGCAGTAGGGATGTAAAATTGTGTAGCCTCTTTGAACAAGGTGAAGTGGTAAAAGTGAAAGTTGCTCTGTCCAGCTCTGGGGCCCCGTGGACTGCATCCCACCAGGCTCCTTTGTCCATGGGGTTTTCCAAGTGACAGTACCGGAGTGGGTTGCCATTTCCTTCTCCAGGGACAGATGTCCGTAGAAACATTCATAATAGCCAAAAGTGACCCAAATATCCCTCACCAGGTGAATGAGTGAACACGTGGTGCAGGCACACGGTGGAGTACTGTTCAGCTATGAACGTTAAATACAGATGTGCATTACAGCACAGCTAAGACTGGACCACAAGTGAGAGTCGCTGGACGCAAAGGGCCACGTATTGTGTGATCCCACAACAGGCAGATCCATAGAGATCAAAAGCAGGTTAGTGTTTACCGGAAATGGGGAGAGCAAGAAGGGTCTGCTGACTCTGCTAACAGGTATGAGACTGCTTCTTTTATAAAGACATTATATTTTTCCAGCAGTTTTAAATTCACGGCAAAATTGAAACTAGGGTACAGAGATTCCCCATGTATGTCCCACCACAACACACGCACAGTCCACCCTTTATCAACATCCCCTCCCACAGTGGGGCATCTGATACCGCTGATGAACCTGGATCCGTGCATCATAATGAGAATTCTTTTGGAGGTGATGCAGATACTCTGGAATTCAGTAGTGGTGGTGAGCGCACAGTTCTTTAATTCATTAAAAAATTACTGAGCTTTGTACATTACAAAGGTAAAGTTTATGACATGTGGACTTTATCTCAGTTAACGTATTAGTTTAAACAGTGGTGGGAAAGTTGTTTTAAAAGTGGTTCAGTCTGGCCGTTTATATACTGAAGCTTCAACACTTGCCTAACGGTGAAGAGGTTTCAGTGGCAGTTGTGAAAAGAGAGTTGCTTGCTTTGGGAGTGAGGTTTGTGATGAGATCAGAGTTCCTGGATCACTTGGACTCGCGATTCAACACAGAGCATCTGACTGAACAGGAAAGCATCCATTCAGCTGTTGAAATCTAAATGAGTAGGTTTGAGAGAGGTTGGGCAAGGGAACTGATAAGGACACATACTCCTCTATTTTATAATTTTGCTGAAGCTTTATATTAATTAAAAGTTAATTGATAAAAGCTGGGGACTTTGGCAACTGAGTATTCTTAATTAACAGAAAGGAAATGAGATTTCCGTCAGAAATTGTGAAGCATGCGTTCCTACCTTTGCTTTTCTTTGAGCACAAGTGTACTATATACAATGACCATTGAAGATCTGAGGATATGATTGTCCCTCACTCACTTTGGGAGTTAGGGAACAGCAACAGTTTAGGTAGTTTGCAGTTACTTGCACCACCCTCCACCAAGGTATGTGAGCATTCCTGTCACCCAGGATCCGAGGGCTTGTACATCCATCACTTCAAAGAGAAATGAAGGGGCTGCCGGGGGCTCCCCTCACCTGCGATCCAGGGCAATCAGGCTGGGTGGGAAATGTCTGACACTGAACAACTCCATGCCCGGGGCATGAAGTCAGTCCCGGGACATTCCCTTCCAGATGCCCACCTCAGCTTCAGGCAGAGAGCCATCCCTGGGTCTTCCCAGCTGTACAAGGAGCCATGCCTCAACCTAGATTCTCCCAAATGCAGCTGCTAATCCTGAAAGCTGTTTATGTTCAGTTCTTGTGCAGCCAGAACCATCACAGCAGCATCTCTTCTGCAGTAAATAAGAGAGCACAGAACACGCTACGCTGTTCTCTGTTTGAATGCTGATGGCCAGTTGTCAAGGGCAACCACAATGAGGGTGAGGCTCTAGTGAATCCCTGAGTTCCAAAAAAGGCTTTGAGTGGGGTTTCTTTTATTCTTCTGTTAAAACAAAACTGGGGCTGACCCTGCCTGACCCTTTGGTTCTATTGGACTTTCATAGGTAGTGTTTCTTTCTCTGGGCTGTGTCCCTGGAGGGCTGTGTGTCCTAGGTTTAGGATGGTCAGACGGGCTGGTTCAACAGTGAACGCCTCCCATCACTGGCTTTCTGCATCATTCTCCCTGGATGCAGCAGTGGCTTTTGTTACAGCATCAAAATTCCGCCAGACACAAGAGGATGTCAGATCATTCAGGGCCTTCTCAAATTGACCTACACGCAGACCGTCACATTGACCAATAATGCCTATGCATTGATCAAAGATGAAGGATCCCTGTGAGGGGCTACGGGCATTGAGCTAACTGCTGGATGCATTGAGGTCCAAGAAGATGTCCACATTCTCCATGACAGCATAGATCCACCGAGAAAGACAGAACATGCATACAGAGAATCTCCCATCATGAAAGAGATGGGAATACCAAACCACCTGAACTGCCTCCTAGAAACCTGGATGCAAGTCAAGAGGCAACAGTTAGAGCCAGACGTGGAACAATGGACTGGTTCCAAATTGGGAAAGGAGTACGTCAAGGCTGTATGTTGTCACCCTGCTTATTTAACTTAAATGCAGAGGACATCATGCAAAATGCTGGGCTGGATGAAGCACAAGCCAGCATCAAGATTGCCAGGAGAAATATCAATAACCTCACATATGCAGATGACACCACCCTTATGGCAGAAAGTGAAGAACTAAAGAGCTTTTTGAAGAAGGTGAAAGAAGAGAGTGAAAAAGCTGGCTTAAAACTCAGCATTCAGAAAACTCAGATCATGGCACCCAGTCCCATTACTTCATGGCAAATAGATGGGGAAACAATGGAAACAGTGAGAGACTTTATTTTCTTGGGCTCCAAAATAGCTGCGGATAGTGACTGCAGCCAGGAAATTAAAAGACGCTTGCTCCTTGGCAGAAAAGCTATGACAAACCTAGATAGCACATTAAAAAGCAGAGACATTACTTTGCTAACAAAGGTCCATATAGTCACAGCAATGGTTTTAACAGTAGTCATGTAGGTATATGAGAGTTGGACCGTGAAGAAGGCTGAGCACAAAAGAACTGATGCTTTTAAACTGTGCTGCTGGAGAAGATTCTTGAGAGTCTCTTTGATGCAAAGAGATCAAACCAGTCAATCCTAAAGAAAATCAACCCTGACTATTCATTGCAAGGGCTGATGCTGAAGCTGAAGCTCCAATACTTTGGCCACCCGATGTAAAGAACTGACTCATCGGAAAAAACCCTGATGCTGGGAAAGACTGAAGGCAGGAGAAGAGGACAACAGAGGACGAGATAGCTGGATGGCATCACCGACTCACTAGACATGAGTTTATGCAAGCTCCAGGAGACGGTGAAGGACAGGGAAGCCTGATGTGCTGCAGTCCATGGGGCCAGAAGGAGGTGGACATGCCTGAGCAACTGAACAATCATTAGGCAAAAATAAAATAGAAGTTACAGGTGAGGCTTGGGGGCTTCCCCAGTAGCTCAGATGGTAAAGAATCTGCCTGCAATGCAGGAGACGTGAGTTCAATCTTTGGATCGGGAAGATCCCCTGGGAAGGAATGGCTACACACTCCAGTGTTCTTGCCTGGAGAATTCCATGGACCGGGGAGCCTGGTGGGCTCTAGTCCATGGGGTCGCAGAGAGTCAGATACGGCTGTGCAACCTTCATGTTCATTTTTGGTTAAAGACCTGTTGTGTTGTGAATAACTGAATCTTTGGCATAGCGCACGGCATGGCCGTCACCTTGTCCATGGTCCCCAAATGCCCACACACCTCCCTTTATCTTGCTGGTCTCCCCACAAGGCCACGGCAGGAGTGACTTTTTCCCTATGAGTGAGGAAGTTCAGGTTTGAAGAGTAGAGAGTCCTGTGGTAATAACACCTGGACTTCTGTTCCCAGTCTGGAGTGTACCCCTTCCAGACTGGCTTCTGTTCCCTGGATTAACCTGAGACTGATATCATGTATTTAAACAATTATCTTTTCAAGTGCTGCCTCTTTTCAGTCTTGTATTTTGGTTTGTTGAAACTCAGAGTGTAGTATACGCTGTCTACTCAACCCCCAAATCCATTCCAGACTCCTTGGATTCAGTCTTTTGGTGAAAACATTTCTGAGTATGTGTGGGTCCCTTTCTTACTTGGGAAGTATCCTTGGAAAGGGTCGTGATGGAGTGCGCCTTTGGTGCCTCAGGGTCTCAGAGGACCTCATGGTGATACCTTACTTCTGAGCGACAAGTACCTTTGTTCTGTACTGCAGCCTAATTATCACCAGTTATGCACAATTTATGTTTTAAAAATCAAATTAAGAGTGTTTAAGGCAATCTTAGTTCCAAAGGGATGAACCAGATGAGAGTGTGTCCTTTTCAGTTCTGTCATTCATTTCTCCCTTGCTAGTCTCTGCTCTTTTCTAAATTTCTCTTTGGAATAATAGACTCAAAGTTACCTTTTTTATTTTCAGATATTAAATATAAGTCTGCAATAGGTCACACACAGCATATGCCTCCTTTTTCCAGCTATAACTCTTGTATTCTGATGAAAATGACTCTGATAATCTTTAGTACCACAATTATGGTTGTAGCAGCTTAAAAACCCACCAGGATCATATTTGCATTAAAATATCCCTGACATTTGACTTTTATGGATTTTCACTGTAGAAAAGATGGACAGTGGTTTGTGAAGGAAAACATTAGGATATTTTAGGTGGTATAAAAATGAAAAGGCGTGAGTATTTATAAGTCTTATTGAAGGTAGACTTTTAAGGCCAAGCAGAAGCTATCAGAATATAAGACTCATTAATCTTTTGGGTGGGAACAAAATGTAGAGATGATTGTTACAGAATGGAAATTTCATAACTATCTGATTTATATCTAATATCTATAACTACATTGCTAGCTCTCAGCTCATCTTTTTAAAAAAATGTTCAGTTGGACCCAATAGGCTTTATTGAGAGGGAGAGAAATCTAGAAAATTGGCATACAGCTAGTAAATTAGATTCTGCTATAAGAGAATGTAAGTGCATCCAAGTCAGAAACAATCAAGCATTCTGAAATTACACCGCAGTCAAAATAAGATGAGATAGGTTTGTTTGGGAAAAGTATATGTTAAAATTACATATAAGAGAATCCTTCCACTTAATAGTTGCTCCTGCTAGTTGTCTAAGTTCTGTAACAAAACTCCCATGAATTATTTTAATAGACTTTGCTTTTTTTTTTTAATTTTCTTTACTTTATTGTGTTGGTTTTGCCATACATTGACATGAAACCGCCATGGGTTTACATATGCTCCCCCTCCAGAACCCCCCTCCCTCCTCCCTCCCGATTCCCTCCCCCGGGTCATCTCAGTGCACCAGCCCCGAGCATCAACCCTGGGCTGGCGATTGATTTCACACATGATAATTAACATGTTTCAATGCTAGACTTTGCTTTTTAAAAGCAGTTTTAGGTTCCAGCAACATTGAGAGGAAGGTAGAGTTATCCAGAGGAGGAATTGTTGTTTGATAGCTTATTTCTTTTGTTGTTGTTGTTTTCAGTTGCTAAGTTCTGTCCTACGCTTTTGAGACCCCCGCCATGGACAGTAGTCCACCAGGCGCCTCTGTCCATGGGTCTCTCCAGGCACCAGTGTTGGAGTGGGTTGCCATTTCCTTCTCCAGTGGATCTTCCTGGGCCAGGGATCAAACCTGTTCTCCTGCATTGGCTGACAGATTCTATACCACTCTGCCACCAGGGAAGCCTTATTTCTCTTTCAGCACTAAATAATAGCCCACCATCTGGCTGTACCTCAGCTTCTTGATCCATTCATCTACTGAAAAACATCTTGATTGCTTACAAGTGTTGATGGTTAGAATAAAGCTGCTGTGGACACTTGTGTGAAGGTTTTGGGTGGGACGTAAACTTTCAGTTCCTTCAGTACGTCACCAAGGAGCATGATCCCTGGATCGTCTGACGCATGTGTTTAGTTTTGTAGGAAACCGCCGAGCTATCTTCCCGAGGACGGCACCGCGGTGCAGCCCCACCGGCAGCGAGCGGAGTCCCTGTTGCCCCACACGCTCACCAGCATTTGGTGTGTCAGTGTCTCAGATTTTCTAATGGGCGTGAAGTGGTGACTCAGTGTTTTAAGCCTATCTTTTTAAAATTCTGGGACAGATGTTTTAAAAACATTATATATTTGCATATAATAATGTTTAATGAATTTTCAAACCTAACAGACTATATAGCCTGCACCCTAATCCAAAAATACCAGATACAGCCAGTATCCCCAGAGCTACCCCATTCCCGTCCGCATCATTCATCTCCCCACAGGTAACCTAATTTCTAACATCATAAAATAATTTTGCATGATGTTATGTATTTTACATTATTCATGTAATCATGTAATGTGCATTTTTTATACCCGGTTCTTTTGTTCAGTGTGTTCATGCGTTTCGATGTTTTATTTTAAGTCCTGTTTGTGCCCAGTTTTCAACGGATGATGGATTATCTCTTCATGAAGTCTCATATCGTCCCTATGGAAATTGCACAATACCAGTAATTTAATAACTTTTGTATATTTCATAACAAGTGATATATGCCTTACTATTTCCTATTGTTGTTTTATAGAAATATTGTTTCCTTGCCATTGCTTATAGGCATTTTCTCTCTGTTCTCCTTCCTGCATTAAACTCATCCCCCATGTCCCAGCCTTGTCATCATCCATCTATTGTCAATGACTATGACCAGGTGTCCTGTCCTGGGACATATAGGGTACTTTATAGGTCTCTGGTGTTGTTCATTTGCACTTGGGCATCTGTGGCTGTGTCTGTAGATTCTTTGCACACCCACCAGCCAGCTGATGAGCTGAGTAAACAGTGTCTCTCTCTATTTTTGCTCCTCTTCTTGCTGTTGTTTCTGATTACAGTTAATGTGTCAGTGCTAATGAAGACTTAAGTGCTATAAATGGGTAGTACAGATAGTATCTGTTGTGACAATCCAGAGTATGGGAGAGATCACTGAGAACAGAAAGCATTTGTGGAAGGTATTTTGAGACTTTGAAAGATATACCTTGTGTTACTGGGAGGAAGTCCAAGAAGGAAGGTCACCATGAGCCATAATGAGCTGGGCGTGTCTGCTGAACAGGAGATGGCTGGCCTGGACGCACTGGCAGGATGTGACAAGTGTTAGGAGGGTTGGAGTGCTAGACACTGAGTCCCAGATTGCACTCTTAATGGCTCCTACTACCTGGAACAACTCAAATGTCCTGACTGCTTTTATTGTGATAAACCCACAGATGATCTTAATCATTTCCCCTGATGCTGGGAAGGATTGAGGGCAAGAGGAGAAGGGAGAAACAGAGGATGAGATGGTTGGATGGCATCACTGACTCGATGGACAGGCGTTTGGGTAGACTCCGGGAGTTGGTGATGGACAGGGAGGCCTGACATGCTGTGGTTCACGGGGTCGCAAAGAGTCTAATATGATGTTAGCAATTGAACAGCAGTTGATCTTGTCATTGGAAGGGGGAGAGGAGCATGTATGTGCTCATGAATATGTGGATACATTTCAGGAAGCTTGTGGATCTAGTCAGCCTGTCTGTTACCCTTCTTGGGATCATCTTGAGCATTTATCCAAGCTCAGATGTTGGTGGGTATCCATTAGAGTACTTTTATCCGTACAGAACAAAATACCTAACTAAAATACTGTAATTAAAATGGTAGATGTTTATCATGTTTTCCCAAACAAGAAGTCTAGACCTAGCCAGTTCCAGGATGATTCAGTGGCTCAAAGACCATGTATCTCTGCTGCTATCATCTTCATGTTGGCAAAGTAGCTGTAATGGCACCATGCATCTCATCTCATACCCTCACAGGAAAGAAGGGAAAATTAGAACATGCCTAATGCATTTCTGTCTTTTTCCAAAACTAGCCAGGAGACAGCCTGTTCATATAACAATATTACATGACCACCCTTAGCTGTAAGGGTTGAAAGAGCATGTATTTCATGGAAATTCACCACTGCTGAGTTGACAGAGGGCTGTGGCTCTTGGGGAGGCAGCATAGTGCCTGCCACAATAAATAATGAGACTCCTCGATTTATGAAATACTTGAGGAATGAGGTCTGCATTCCTTGAACTTGAACAGTGAGTTTGCAACATTCTTTAAATTGAAACAAATCTGAAAAGAGGGAGTTCTGACAGATTCTCATAAAAGAAAGAATTAATTTATACTGCTACTAACCTTACAGTTAGTTGCAAGCTTCCAAAGGCTTGAGAAGTGGGTCCCTAGGAGAATCTTAACAGTCTCTCTTCTGACTTTTCATCATTAGTTCTGGAAGGATTGTTAGGTGAATCTTGCTTATTTATTGAATCCTTACACTAAAGAGCCATTTATTGCAAGGATGACGGTAGATGCTTATTATTCATACTTGCATGAAGACTCCAAGCTAAGGCAAGTGTGCCTACGTGTTTATCCATAAAGGGGCACTTTTCAAAGTGTTGCCACATTATGCATTCTACTTTAAAGGCGCAGTTGCCTGTAAGCCATGAAAAGGAGTACGTCTTATCCTGGTACTCTGGTTTGCTCTGGAGTCTACTGTTTGGCTTAGAGGAGAGCCTGTTGGTAAATTTCATGTGAATTTTGGGAGCCTTTGAGACCATGTGTTACAAGGGGCTCCCTGATCCAGGAGCTGCTATTTTAAGGAAGACTCTGACCCCTCAGGACCCAAAGTAACAATTCAGGAGTCTAAGCTGAATTTCCTCCCATAGGTCAGAGCACAGAAGTTGATGAAATAATAAAACCGGAGAACTAGAGAGACATTGTCCACAATGAATTAGGCAGCTCGGGGGACTGAAGAGGATGAAGTTAAATCACCTGCCTTCTCTTTGAGACATAACTTTTGCCTTAAACCCTGGTTCAGCAACACTGATCGCTTAAGGAGGGATAATAGATCTCTGCAGTTTCTCGAGTTGTTTCATATTCCCCAAGTCCCTGATTATCTGTGCTTTTAGGTGAGGTAATAAAATCACAGAAAATAGGTTAAGTGATCATTTACAGAACCTTAGATCTAATCAGTCTTTTTTCCCCATCACTTTCCCTTATCCAGATTCTTTTTTCTTTTTTTCAATATCCTTTTAAACGTTCAGGAAATGTATGACTGTTGCATTTTCACAGGCTGCCTTATCAAGTGGTGGGTTAGCTGGAAATGGGAGCAAAGGTTGAGAGGGATGAGGCAGGAAAAAGGCAGGTCCCAGAAGATGCCCATGTCCTAAAGCCTGGAACCGTCCTTCTAGGGGAGTCCTTCCTCACAGATGCGGTCATGTTGAGTAGCTTGAGATGCGGGGTTTTCTTGGATTATCCAGTGGGTCATAAATGAAATTATTTGTGTCTTTGTGAGCAGAGGCAGAGGGAGGTGTGACAGAGAGACAGGAGAGGAGGCCATGTGACCACGAGTCAGAGGCTAGAGTGATTTGGCCCCAAGTCATGGAGCACCCAGAGCACTGGAAGCTGGAAGAGGCAAAGAAAAGATTGGGTGGGGTGAGGGGGAGGTAGGCTCAAGAGGGGTGATACACACACACACACACGCACACACGTACGTGCTTGTGGCCGATTCACGTTCTTGGCAGAAACCAACATAACTAACTGTAAAGCACTTCTCCTCCAGTTAAAGCATTTTTAAAGTAGAAAAGATTGTCCCCTAAAGCTCCCAAGGAGCCCACATTGATTTTGACCCATTGGAGCTCATTTTAAACTTCTGGGCTCCACAAACCATGGGAGAATAAATTTCCCTTTTAAATGATCAGATCTGTGACAACGTGTTACAACAATCCAAAGACTCTGATAACAAAGGGAAACATTAATAGATGCCTTCAGCGATTTCTCAGTGGCCGCATCTTGGAGGCAGGCATATGAGTGGACCCCAGAGTCAGCAGAACTAGAGAGATGCAGTGGACACTCTGGAAACCGTGGCCCCGGTGATGGCCTTGCCCTGTGGCTTGCCTCTGCTTCCCTGCCCACTCCGAGTGAGCACCTGCGCCGGGTCCTCTCTGCTCCCTGGGGAACTTGTCTCAGCTTGAAAGCATGCTTCTTTATCATCTCGACCACCAGGAAAGGAAGTGAAATCCATTCACATTAAGGTGTACACTTGCGTTTTGGACAGGAAAAGACTGTGTCTATCTCCCACACTGACGTATTTCTTTTTATTACTTCTGTTGTTAAGTCATGTCCTACTCTTTGTGACCCCATGGATTGCAGCATGCCAGGCTTTCCTGTCCTTCACTATCTCCTAGAGTTTGCTCAAACTTGTGTCCATCGAGTCAGTGATGCCATCCAACCATCTCATCCTCTGTCGTCCCCTTCTCCTCCTGCCCTCAATCTTTCCCAGCATCAGGGTCTTTTCCAGTGAGTCAGCTCTTCCCATCAGGTGGCCAAAGTATTGGAGCTTCAGCCTCAACATCAGTCCTTCCAATGAATATTCAGGGTTGATTTCCTTTAGGACGGACTTGTTTGATCTTTCTGTCCAAGGGACTCTCAGGAGTCTTCCCCAGCTCCACAGTGCTCAGCCTTCTTTATAGTCCAACTCTCACATCCATACATGACTCCTGGAAAAACCATACTTTTGACTGTGCATACCTTTGTTGGCAAAGTGATGTCTCTGCTTTTTGATACGCTGTCTAGGTTGGTCATAGCTTTTCTTTCCAGGAGCAAGCGTCTTTTAACTTCACGGCTGCAGTCACCACCTGCAGTGATTTTGGAACCCAAGAAAAACATGCATTAAACACATACAGACTATACTTAACAATTCATATAAACTTAAGAACAGGGGCCAAATTAAAATAAATACAGGTCAATAAACAAAGCCAATAAAATTCAAATTAAGAAACAGTCATTTTGTGTGGCAGGAGATGAGGTTCCCAAAACTAAATCACCGCTTAAATGTATTTGGGTATTTGTTCTTGTTACACCGATGTTTTGGGTTGGACATTGCGTTGGACATTCCTGCTCTTGCCTCACTGGGTAAAGCATTGCCCTGTTCACTATTTCTCTGCTGGGAGCCACACACTTTGTTCACAGAGACCCCTGTGCTTCTGGGAAACCAAATTAGCTGACTTGGCACTGGCGTAACATGAAGATGCATGCTCACTCAGGCAATTTGGGTATGAGTGTATTTTTATGATCAGAATCAGTTCAGTTCAGTTGCTCAGTCATATCCTACTCTTTGCAACCCCATGAGCTGCAGCATGCCAGGCCTCCCTCTCCAACACCAGCTCCTGGAGCCCACCCAAACTCATGTCCATTGAGTCAGTGATGCCATCCAACCATCTCATCCTCTGTCATCCCCTTCTCCTCCTGCCCCCAATCTTTCCCAGCATCAGGGGCTTTTCCAATGAGTCAGCTCTTCCCATCAGGTGGCCAAAGTATTGGAGTTTCAGCTTCAACATCAGTCCTTCCAATGAACACCCAGGACTGATCTCCCTTAGGATGGACTGGTTGGATCTCCTTGCAGTCCAAGGGACTCTCAAGAGTCTTCTCCAGCACCACAGTTCAAAAGCAGCAATTCTTCAGTGCTCAGCTTTCTTTATAGTGCAACTCTCACATCCATACATGACCACTAGAAAAACCATAGCCTTGACTAGATGGACCTTTGTTGACAAAGTAATGTCTCTGCTTTTAAAAATGCTATCTAGGTTGGTCATAACTTTCCTTCCAAGAAGTAAGCGTCTTTTACAGCAAAAGGAACGCAGATGTATAGAATGGACACGTGGACTTTGTGGAGGAGGGCAAGGGTGGGATGATATGGGAGAATGACATTGAAACATGTTAATTACCATATGTGAAATCAATCGCCAGCCCAGGGTTGATGCTCGGGATGTCCCAGGGGGAGGGAGTCGGGAGGGGGGAGGGAGGGGGGTTCTGGAGGGGGAGCATGTGTAGATCCATGGCGGTTTCATGTTACTGTATGGCAAAACCAACACTATAAAGTAAAGAAAATTTAAAAAAAAAAGAAGTAAGCGTGTTTTAATTTCATGGCTGCAGTTACCATCTGCAGTGATTTTGGAGCCCCCTGAAATTAAGTCTCTCACTGTTTCCCCATCTATTTACCATGAAGTGATGGGACCGGATGCCATGATCTTAGTTTTCTGAATGTTGAGCTTTAAGCCAACTTTTTCACTCTCCTCTTTCACTTTCATCAAGAGGCTCTTTAGTTCTTCTTCACTTTCTGCCATAAGGATGGTGTCATCTCTATATCTGAGGTTATTGATATTTCTCCCAGCAATCTTGACTCCAGTTTGTGCTTTCAGCATTTCTCTTATATGCAGTGTACTCTGCATATAAGTTAAATAAGGGTGACAATATATAGCTTTGATGTACTCCTTTTCCTATTTGGAACCAGTCTGTTGTTCCATGTCCAGTTCTAACTATTGCTTCCTGACCTGCATACAGGTTTTTCAAGAGACAGGTCAGATGGTCTGTATTCCCATCTCTTTCAGAATTTTCCACAGTTTATTGTGATACACGCAGTCAAAGGCTTTGGCATAGTCAATAAAGCAGAAATAGATGTTTTTCTGGAAGTCTCCTGCTTGTTCAGTGATCCAGTGGATGTTGGCAGTTTGATCTCTTGTTCCTCTGCATTTACTAAAACCGGTTTGACCATCTGGAAGTTCACGGTTCACGTATTGCTGAAGCCTGACTTGGAGAGTTTTGAGCATTACTTTACCAGCATGTGAGATGAGTGCAATTGTGCGGTAGTTTGAGCATTCTTTGGCACTGCCTTTTTTGGGGGGATTGGAATGAAAACTGACCTTTTCCAGTCCTGTGGCCACTGCTGAGTTTGCCAAATTTGCTGACATATTGAGTGCAGCACTTTCACAGCATCATCTTTTAGGATTTGAAATAGCTTAACTGGAATCCCATCACCTCCATTAGCTTTGTTTGTAGTGATGCTTTCTAAGGCCCTCTTGACTTCACATTCTGGGATGTCTGGCTCTAGGTGAGTGATCACACCATCATGATTAACTGGGTCATGAAGATCTTTTTTATACAGTTCTTCTGTGTGTTCTTGCCACCTCTTCTTAGTATCTTCTGCTTCTGCCTGACAGAATGCGGTCCACTGGAGAAGGGAATGGCAAACCACTTCAGTATTCTTGCCTGAGAACCCCATGAACAGTGTGATCAGAATATGGCTTTATTAACATTTATTGCCCAAATAATATGAATGAACAGAAAAACAAGTAGTGAAAAAGGTATTAACAATTACAGTTAAAATAATAATAATACAGTTTTCATACTATCAGTGTTATAACCAGCCCCTAGGTATCATCACTTTGGACCATTTCTGACTTTAATTCTTCTGGAATTTATTTCTGTCATTTTAACGTTACGCTCATAAATCAATATTTACAGACTGCCTCCCATGCAAGTAGAACATTTAACTCACATTTCCTCCTGCTTCCTTTTCTCCACTCTGGGTGTAGAAACTATCAGGCTATTTTAATTCCTCTAGACAGGGGTGTCCAGCCTCCAGGCCATGGACCGGTACCTCCTGTCACACCCGTGGCAGCATCAGCTCAGAAATGAAGTGCACAACGAATGTGCTGGGGTGAGTCACCCCTAAACCATCCTCCCCCACGCTGCCCTCCCCCATTTCTGGAATACTTGCCTTCCATGAAACTGATCCCTGAGGCCAGAAAGGTTGGGGACCTCTGCTCTAGAGATCTCTTTCATAAGTTCGTATGAAAATGTCTTTGCAAGTGCATTTCTTGTTCCGCTGATCTTCAGTGGAGTCTCCTGGCTTCTCACCAGACGAGAGAGGGAAGTTAGTGCCTACGCGGTCTTCTGCTCCACCCTGACACGGCCCCTCCAGCCCTTTCTCCCAGCCCTCATTCGTGACATGTGCACTGTCCCACTTGATAAAATCTCCCGCCAAACGGTGGATTTTAAAATGGAAAATTCTAACACAATGCTGTAAATCAACTGTCCTTACAAAAAAGAACACAGATCTTCACAACAAAGCAAAAGCATTTTGAGTCTGTGTTGAAAATGATGAATTCATGTAAGTATCCAGAATGGGTTGCAGCTTTACCATTTACTACAGAGTCTATGGATAATCACCTAAAAATGTCAAAAATAAAAGAGAGAAATTATTCCAAATAAATAAATAGGTAAATACATTTCTAAAATGGAAAATTTATTTAAAACATCAACAGTGTTTTGCTTAGACATGTATTTCTCTTTAAAATCTGACCGTGCAGACAAAGCCATAGAGAGAGAAACTGTAGTACTTTGTCACTAAACAGTTTGTCTAGAGGCATTCAGGTCGAAGAGACTCTTCCAGAGCTGCAGCTAGTTTATCCTTATTTGGACCTTGACTTTAATAAACAGACCCATTTTCTTAGCAATTCTGATGGATTGTTTCTATTTGAAATTATCTTTATTGCAGACAGAATGAAAAAGCTTTATAGATAATGCTAATACATTTAGGGGTAGTTTTAGAACATGGACTACAAAGTCTGTATTCAAATATTAATTGTATGTCTTTACATACTAGCAGCAAAACTTTGGAAATTGAAATTTTGAAAATGCTAGTTGCATTATTTGCTTGGGCTGACCTAATAAAGCCACAGAGTGGGTTCAGACAACAGAAATTTATTTTCTCACGGTTCTTGGGTCTTTAAGTCCTAGGTTAGGGGCCAGCAGGGTCGGTTTCTTGCGTGACCTCTCTTCCTGGCTGGCAGATGGCGCCTTGTCACTGCGCCTCACATTGCTTTTTCTCTGCTTGAATGCACAGGGAGAGAGGAAGAGAGAGAGAGCTCTGTCTCCATCCCTGTCTCCTTACAAGGGTACCAGTGCTGTTGGACTAGAGCCCCATGTTTGTGATCTCATTTTACTGCCTCCTTCAAGGCTCTGTCGCCAAATATAGTCACATTGTGGATTAAGGCTTCCACATATGAATCGGAGAGAGAGGAGTCGGTTCAGTCCATGACACCAGTCCATGTGGACAGTACAATGAACATCTGATGCAAAGATCTGACTCACTGGGGAAGACCCTGATGCTGGGAAAGATTGAGGGCAGGAGGAGAAGGGGACAACAGAGGACGGGATGGTTGGATGGCATCACCGACTCAATGGACAAGACTTTGAGTAAGCTCTGGAAGTTGGTAATGGACAGGGAGGCCTGGGCATGCTGCAGACCATGGAGTCACAAAGAGTTGGACATGACTGAGTGACATGGACATCTTCGCTGGGTATTATTTTGCCTACACAGTCTGACCTCTGGCCTCCAAAGATTTACATCCATCCCACATACAAAGTATATCCACTCCATTCTGAGACCTCAGAAGTCTCAAACTATTCCAGAATCAATTCAAAGTCCACCATTTCATCATCTAAATCATCTCAATGAGTTACGGATAAGACTCTGGGTACTTATCCCCGGGCACAACTCACCACTACTGTGAACCTGTGAAACTAAAGAAACAAGTGGTGTCTTCTCCTGAAAGTAATGGTGAGACAGGCACAGGGTAACAGTTACAAGTATTTCTGTTCAACAAAGGAGAAATTTGAAGGGGAAAAAAGGGGTCGCCAGTTCCAGAGCACTTCTAAATTCACTTGGGAATACTCCTGCATGTTTAAAGCACTGGGAATAATGGTCTACAGATTTTAACTCTGTCCTCTGGGGTCATTTTTCTTCTTCATGAAAGGTAGCATGAGTTTGTAGCTGAGTACTTTTAACAGCCTATCTCTTGTCTGAGGAGGCTGGAGGTCTGCCAGCCTTCCTTTATTTCAGAGTCTCTCTGTCCTTTTCAGTCCAAGCTGGCAGAGCTGCTGCTGATATAAAATTGTCGAGAACCTGTAGATTTCCTATGTATGTCATGGGGATTCATTCCATCAGACCAGAGACCCCTCCACAGGGGCTAGCTAGATACTCCCATCTCTGTGTGTGGCTACTGCTGAGGTGGCTGAGAAGATTATGAGTTACAGAGTTAGGCTCTTCAGTGAGATTTTTACATGACTGAATACCCTGAGGTTTTGATCTTGCAGCCACATTGGCAAAAGTATGTTAAGCCACATCTAGTGAAGTGGATTTCTCAACTTGCACATTTTTTACAGTCTGGATAAGGGGAGATAATTCTCCAAAGGAAATACAGAAATAGCCAATAAGCACATGAAAAGATGCTCAACACTATTAGGTCTGAAACATTCACCCATAAAAAGGAATGAAGTGCTAGGACAGATTATTACATATTATCACATGGATGAAACTTGAAATATACCAATAAAAAAAAGACCAAGATATTGTATGATTCCATATGAATTAGTCATACTAACCAAATGTATACAGAAAACAAATCTTTCATTGCTTAGGGCTGGGAAGAAATGGGTGGGAATGGGGAGTGACTGCTAATGGTTATGGAGTCTTAGAGGGGAATAATGAAAATGCTCTAAACTGAGATCATAGTGTCGTTGCTGTTGTTCGGTTGCTAAGTCCTGTCCAATTCTTTGCGACCCTGTGAATAGCAGCACCCCAGGCCTCCCTGTCCTTCACCATCTCCTGGAGTTTGTTCAAACTCACGTCCACTGAGTCAGTGATGCCATCCAACCATCTCATCCTCTGTCATCCCCTTCTCCTCCTGCCTTCCATCTTTCCCAGCATCAGGGTCTTTTCCAGTGAGTCAGCTCTTCGCATCAGGTGGTCAAAGTATTGGAGCTTTAGCTTTAGCATCAGTCCTTCCAATGAATATTCAGGATTGATTCCTTTAGGACTGACTGGTTTGATCTCCTCACAGTCCAAGGGACTCTCAAGAGTCTTCTCCAACACCACAGTTCAAAAGCCTCAATTCTTCGGCGCTCAGCCTTCTTTATGGTCCACCTCTCACATCCGTATGTGACTACTGGGAAAACCATAGCTTTGACTATGTGCACCTTTGTCAACAAAGTGGTATCTCTGCTTTTGACTATGCTGTCTAGGTTTGTTGTAGCTTTTCTTTCAAGGAGCAAGCGTCTTTTAATTTCATGGCTGCAGTCACTGTTCTCAGTGATTTTGGAGCCCAAGAAGATAAAATGTATCACTGCTTTCACTTTACCCCTTCTATTTTCCAAGAAATGACGGGACTGGATGCCATGATCTTAGTTTTTGGAATGTTGAGTTTCAAGCCAGCTTTTTTCACTCTCCTCTTGCACCCTTATGAAGAGGCTCTTTATTTAGTTCCTCTTCACTTTCTGCCATTACAATGGTATCATCTGCATATCTGAGGCTGTTGATATGTTACCTGGTTTAAATGTCATTGTTCCTAAGCCGTTGATAGTGAAGCATGACTAAATTTATTCTTTAATTATGGCAAGAATCTACTGAAGAAATATGTGTAGTAGGTACAGCAGACATCATTAGTTATTGTACTTCTTGTACTAGAAGAGAAAAGCAATCTAATTGGGATTCTTGGACCCAGCCTCTAACCGTAACTGGCACAGAGACCCCATTTAGCTCTGACATACAAGCAGCGAAGGGCCAGGTTTCCTGTGTGTTCACCGAGCTGTCTCCTTTCCTGCACAGCTGTGTTAGGACGGTTGTTAATGGAAAAGGCTGCAGCGACTTGCTTCTCAGCAAACTCCATGTCATTGGAACTTGTGAATTAACAGTGCAGACACTGAAAAATAAAAAATTGATTTCCACATGTTCTTCTGTAGGTGTTGGTATGGAAGCACACACAGATTATCAACTTCTACAGAAATAACACACAAGTTTCCCTGTGACTGATTCTGAGCGTAAGAGTGGTTTTGCTCTGAGTCTCAGGCTGAGGTCTGTCTCTCTGTGGATTTACATCTGTCATGCCCACCACCATCCTTTTCCTCTTCGAGTTTTAAAAGCACTTAGTACTTCACATCAGCCACACTGACACCAGCCACATCAGAGTGACCACTTGCTTTGTGCCAGTCATTGTAGGATGCATTCATTGTTGATCTGAATTGATGGCTAAGTTTTTTCCAATTAAGGAAATGTATGCCTTAAAATGTTTTCCCCAATCTTTTCTTTATTACAGAAAACATTTTTACCTGAAGATCAGTGTTCTTATCAGGATCATCATAAATATTACCTGCATTTTGTGATTTTATTAGTTTACTGGCTATGGAATATTTTACAAACAAGCGAGATTCTGTGAATAATGTCAGTATTTAAATTCTCCTGCAAATGTGGTTAACGTTGGCTCTGTTGTCCTCCTGCACATCTTTAGAGAAGCCACTTAACCTCTCAGGAGCTCGGGTCTGCCTTCCATAAAATGGCTTTCCTTCCTCCTCCTTGCAGGATTGAGAGGTAATAGCTGTCAGAGTCCTCCAAACACCACAAAATATTTTAGAGTTGTCACTTTACATCATAAGGACCCAAAGAAACCGTCCCCTAAAAGCAATACACCAGCTTAACACACATGAGACGTTGACTCCAGAGAAATAGAAATCTATCAGGCACAACAGACTGAAAAGTTTTGTTCAAAATTATCAGTTTGATAAAAGAGCTTATAACCTAAGAGCAGATGATCTTGTTAAAGCTAATTAGGAATATTAGGAATTAAAATTAATTATCTAGAAATTTAAAACAGCAAAATGAAGGCACTTGACACACTAAAAAAAAAAATAGATAAAAATTGAGCTGAAGAAATAATGCAAATCCTCCCAAAGACATAAAAATGCAGAAGACCTAGAGGTTCCTGGTGAGGTCTGGTGGGGTCTGGAATGATGGAGAAGCAGTATTGAATTAGACAGTTACTGATAACGTAGAGAAAGGTAGTTCTTAGACTGTAAATGGTGCTGACTGGTGAGCAGGATATTTAAAGGAAAGCCACAACTGGACATTTTTCTAGTGGAGTTTCAGAATACCAAATATGAGAGAGTGTGCCTGCATCACTAGACATTTTCAGCCCACACTGTCTGCTGCGCCAGTACCAACCCGCTCAGTCTCCTGGAGATACGCAGTCATCATTGCCTTCGTAGCCTTGCCATCCTCCTGGCTCGCGTGTTCTCCCCTTGTTTTATCTTGGCTAGCAGGTTCTTTTCTCAAGTTCCTTCTGGAATCCCTCCTAGTTTTGTTCTTTAGCCTCCTTAAACATCAGCACGTCAGGTCCTGCTGCACGCAGACCTGCCACTCTCCTCTGTGGCCATTCTTTCAGCTCTGGTCCCATTTCTCTGTGATTTCCCTTGTGATTCTCTGGGGTCTCAGCCTGACTTCTGGACACGGCAGCCCCCTGTGCTTGTCCCCACCCCAGATGATCTTGGAGTGCATCCGGCTGTGAGTCGGGGGCTGAGCTAGACAGCACCTGACCACGTGAACGAGCCCCGAGCGCCAGAGGGCCAGGGGAGTGTGTCTTGAGGAGGCAGAGCTGACTATTGACAGAAGCTCCTGTCCTGGCCTGAACGGAGCACTTTTTATAGTGTCTGTAGTAATGGTGCCACCATAGGCGCTCCCTATTCAAGTCATTCAAGGTTTTAAAGTAGTTTTTTAAAAAGCCAAGGAAGTAGTAGTTTTTATACAAATAAAACACATTTTTGGTGGTCCAGTGGTTAAGACTCCACGCTTCCATTGCAGGGGGCGTGAGTTCGATCCCTGGTCAGGGAAGTTCTACACACCATGCAGTGTGGCAGGAAAAAAAGCAACAACAAACTTTTTGTTTTGATGAATAGAACAGTCGTTTGCAAAAAGAAAAATTTTCAGAAAGTGAGTAGATGGGCTTTTCCTGTTTGATCCAAAGCTCGTTTAAACAGCAGTCTTTCATTCTTGTTGGGCTTCCTGTGGATGCCAGAATGTGGGGCTGGAAGCATCCCCGAACAGAGTGTTTACTTAGATAAAACTCCAGTCTTAATATGATTAGTTACTTTCTGACCATGTATTTGAGTGTCTCTGACATATTTATTTACTCTTGTTCTTGTTTTATTTATTGTATTTTAATTGAAATATATTTGACACTGTGTAACTTTAGGGCTTCCCAGGTGGCACTAGTGGTAAAGAACGTGCCTGCCAGTGCCTGAGACGTGAATGAGGTGGGTTCGATCCCTGGGTCGGGAAGATCCCCAGGAGGAGGGCGTGGTAAACCACTCCAGTGTTCTTGCCTAGAGAATTCCATGGACAGAGGAGCCTTTCAGGCTACAGTCCATGAGGTCGCAAAGAGTCGGGCATGGCTGAGTGACTGACACACAAGTTTAAGGAGTACAGCATGTTGCTTTGATGGATCTATATGTCGCAGTACGACTGCCTTTGTAGGGTTAGCTAACACCCTCTGTGAGCCCACATGATTATCTTCTTTTTTGGGGTGGGAAAAATTGAGATCTGGTCTCTTACCAGGTTTGATGTTTATAGTCCAGTTCTGTTGTCTCTAATCACTAAATGTGCATGAGCCCCAGGACTTATTTATCAACTAGTTGCAAACATACTCCTTAATTACTAGTTCACAGTATAACTTTACTAGATTGATGTCTAGTAATCTTTAAATGTTTCATTTATTGTCTGTTTTCCACACTGAGATGCATCACGTTTGAAGCTGTGCATCTTTTTTCGAGACTGCTTCAGAGGCAGATAAGAAAGTCCCAGAGGGAAGAACTAGGCTTGGTTTTAACATGCTTTGATCGGCCCCGGGGAGAGCTCCACACACCATCACGTCTAACAGGAAGGCCACCTCAAACCTCATCGTTCTGTGCATTTCAGAAGACTTTCACTGGCACTAATCCTATTTGAGATGCAAGACATAAGTCAGTATGCAGCGTTTCTACGAATTTCAGTAATCTTTCTTGCCCAGGGAGGCCACAAAAAAGAAACTGTAGGAGATGCAACAAAATCTGTGTGCTAGAATCCTAGAAGCTTTGAGGATTTCATTCAGAGATTATCATTTTTTCATTATGTAATATAATTTTTTTTTGTTTGTTTCACCAACCTGCCACGGATTTTGAAACAGAAAGTTGAAAGAGGCAAAGGGTACTGTTGAGGGCAAGCACCATGACAGCCCAAGAAGTGAAGGCTGGCTCAACAGCCAGAGCTGAAAAGAGAAACAGACCAACAACCAAATATCCCTGTGTAAAAACACGGTGATCTGAAACCGCCTCACATAGGATGCACACAGACCTACACTCCTTAATTAACATGCATGATAACCCCACACAGAAGCCCAAGACAAAACAGAAGAAATGAGGACCTGAATCTTCAGGAAAAGGGCAGCCAAAGAGGCATCTTTTATTTCAGAGAGCCAGGTCATAAATAAACACTCTACGTACATGACGGACATCAGACAAAATTAAGATGGCACCGCTGTTGGTATAACAGAGGGAGGGGGGTTTGATGCCCTGCCCAGCGGGGGCTCTGGGGGAGACGTGTAGTTGCTTTACAGTGTTGCGCTGGTCTCTGCTCTACAGCAGTGTGACTCAGCCGAAAGTACACATGCGTCCCCTCCCTCTGGAGCCTCCCTCCACCTCCGCCAGCCCGCCCCCTGTGTCCTCAGAGAGAGACCCTCACCGAGCCACGCTCCTCGCTTCATAGAGCAGCTGTCTATCCGTGGCCGCGTGTCTCCCAGCCATCTCATCTCCCGCCCCCACCATGTCCACACGTTCTGATCCCTGCATTTATGTCTCTGCTCCAGCCCGGCTTTAATCTGCTTAGACTCACAGGTCAGAAGGCTGAACAGCCTATTGTCCTGTCAAAGTAGATGAATGAATTTTTGTGCCTGTAATGAGAGAACCTCTCTGAGGCAGATCTGAAATCCCAGAAACTTCAGCCTTAGGAAGTAGGATAAAAGCTGCCCGGTTCCTCAAGTCTCCCCGTCGGTGTCATTACCTAAATACCTCCTCTCGGGATGGAAGTTCAAGCCTTATCCCGGGTGCTTACTCCCAAGCCTGCTGATCCAGGTGAGGGGTGTGGGGGTCAGAATCTGGTAGTGTGCACTCAGAATTTTGGGTCTGACTCTATCTGGAGGACTAATTCCCAACCCGAAGGCATCCAGGAATGAGTGAGGCATATGGGGAATCAATACCTAAGCAACGTGCTACTTACTTGTTTTTGAATTTCAGGCACCAACGTGTTGTATGCTATTGGCATTATGAATGCTTAATGAATGACTAGCTACGTAATACAGTTGTGATCCCTTCTTTTTTTTTTTCTTTTTGACTATTTCCACCTTATTGCTCATCAGTCGGTTTTTCAACAGTTATTTACATTCATATCTAAGAAATACGGTTATTTATGTGTTACAGGTAGAGAGGGCATAATGATGCCATTTAACTGTACTGTGATTCCCCTTACCATAGTTTTCAATACATTTGTTGTGGTCGTTTAGTCCCTCAGACACGTCCAACTCTTTTATGACCCCGTGGACTATAGCCCGCCCACCAGGCTCCTCTGTCCGTGGGATTTCCCGGGCAAGAATACCGGAGTGGGTGCCATTTCCTTCTCCTGGGGATCAAACTGGCGTCTCCCGCATTGGCAGGCAGATTTTTTTTTTTTTAACCACTGAGCCACCTGGTAGCTAAGCTGTTGATAAGAGCAGAAAGCATGCCTGGCTTCTGTTCAGCACTATGCAGCGACATTATGTTTAACCCTATGTACTATTTCTGGTGGCAATCAGAATGTTTTATGGCCCTCTCTCTTTTAACCAAGGGATAACATTTTTTGTCTCTGTGCCTTGCTCTTTTCTAGCGGAAGATAACAGTCTGTCTCAAAAGAAGAAGGTGACTGTGGAAGACCTCTTCAGTGAAGATTTCAAAATCCACGACCCTGAGGCTAAGTGGATAAGTGGTAAGTCCTGAGTGCACTTGAGGAATCCCCCTCCTAGTCTCCGCCACTTTCTGAGAGCGTGGGTTTTGTAATTCGCTTTTCACCTGCTTTCTCTGGCTGTAGAAGTGATCCACAGAGCCCTGGCTGTGATCGTCATCTTGTCGTCACTCTAAGAAAACGTGTATCTGGTCAAATCAGGCTGCTCCTTCCTGAGAAATGGGTCTTGGTGTTGCCTCGCTGAATCATTGCTTCTCAGGCCCAGACGTGAGAGTTGCTAAGCAACAGGATAGGGAGTGCCACAGCTGAGCCTTCCTCCCATCTCCACAGTTCTTTATTCCCTTTTGTACTCCTTGCGCTTTCACTCCCAACTAGGTCCAGGCGCCAAAGGGAACTGAAAGGATTCTTCTAGAATGCTGCCTAATGAAGGAAACAGTGGAGTCCAGTGCCCACATGCGGATAAGTTAATCTTGCTCTCAGATTTCAGTCTAGATGAAATCTTGACTTCTTGTTTGGGGGATTTTTTTTAAACCACAAAGCAACATAGACCTGGAAGCGACAGGCAGTGTGTTTATAATACATTCATTGGCTTCCTTTCGTTAGGTCTGAAATAATTCTAGAATGCAGTCCTGGGGAAAAGAGATGTAAGTGACTGCTCTCCGTCCTCGGCAGGCTCCTCTGCATCCCTCTTGCACAGCCTGGTCTTAGAATCTCTCCAGTTATCTCCACAGGTAGTGTTTTCATTTCGCCTTAGCCTCCATGGGATGCACCTGAAAGCTGATCCTTGGGGCAGAGAACCTTTGTAGTGGAATACTAGAGGTCTAGTTCACAGCCTGGCTTTTAGAGTCAGTGAGGCCAAGAGAGGTTAAGTGACTTCTCTGAGGTCATAGAGCTAGTTAGTGACACAGCTGAAGCTGTCTCCTAACTTCCTTCCCATTTTGTGTGCGTTCCACTGATCCTTTGTTGAATGACACTGCGTCATATTTTCTTGCTGCCAAGGTCCTCTGAGATGCCATTTATGCTTCACGAACTGTCGAAAAGCAACCAGCAGTGACACTTTTCTTTTCATCTCCCACTGGGCAGTAGCTTCTCCTTTGTCCTTCACTGTGGCTTCCGTATTAATTTCTGGTCCTTAGATTTGCTTATTTAAAAATGAAAGGAGTAGCTGAATCTCAGAGGGGATGTATTTTATAAGAGGGAATTGGGGGAGAAATGAGAGCAATGTGTTGTGGATACCAGAAGGAGGCACACAGAAATCCAGATCATCGATAGAGCCAAGGTCTTTGTTGTCGGAAGAAGTGGTTTCACCTTTGGTCCTGAGGGGACTTAGGATCTACTTCCTATTTGTGTTTACCCGTCGCAGAGAGAGGGCTGAGCACTGATTGATGCTCTGGGCCAGATCTTGGGAATAAAAGATGATGACTGCCTTCTTAAGGAGCACTGCATCGTCCACGAGACAAAACAGGGAGTGCCCATTGGTAGTCGTGACTCTCAGTGCAGGAGGGATGTGATTTTCTTGTTCTTCCTGAGAAGCAGTTTCAAAGATGGTGCATACACTCAGTCTCAAAAGTACAGGATTCAGAGGCAGTCAGAGGGGACCCTGCCAAGACCCCATGAGTGCTCAAAGAATATAGGCAAGCCTTTAGATTAGAATGTCTGTGGCCTCTGACTTGGCCTGCCTCACTGTTCCCTATGCAGACGATGTAAAAGGTGTAGGCAGAGATCTGGAGGCTCAAGGGCACCCAAGTTTCTACAGGAACCCAAGTTGGTTGCTGTTACAAGGCATTGGTCTTTCATGAACTAATTTATGCTGCAGAGGCATGGAGCTGGTCCTGAGATGTGCTGGCCTTTTGGCCAGAATTTCATTCTATCCACAAAGTTGGGAATTAATACAAGCAATCACAAAGTGGCCTTGTGCCTGACAGAAAATGCCCAGCAGGTTCAGTCTACTCATAAGATGACCTGTGGTTCAAAGAAACATGCCTTTTATGTCCAGGAACTTCTGTAAGCAGAGCCTTTCTTTGTAATTGTAGCACAATGTGAAGCTTTGTTGAGGGGTAACCAAGTGGTCAGATCTCTCCAGAGGCCAGACACCATCAGCAATCTAAGGGAACATAACTACCCCCAACCCTATTGTCTAGCTGTCCCCTCCTCCTTTCACTGAATCCTCTTCCTGAGCAGCCCCTTTCTTCCTGCTCCTTGAAGATGCAGTAGCTTAAAGTGAAAGGAGTGACTTTGTGGTGACTAACTGTGCCTTACAATGTGAGTTTTACAAATACCATAAAGAATTCATTCATTTTTTAACCTTACAAGTCTAAATGTGAAAACCCAGGGAAAGAATCCCACATTTCATAGGATTGTTGATTGTCGTGGAGCTGAGATGAGCTTTTAGAAATTATCAGAACATTAATTCATTTAATTAGTATTTATTGAGTGACTATAATCTAGCAGGCAAGTTTCTGGACCCCCAAAAAAGACATCATTTTGCCTATGGAACAGTTTCCCTCTGGGTGACTTGGAGCCACCACACCACTGCCACAACCACCTACCACCATCATCACTACAACAGCCTCATTCTTCTCCTCTTCTTCCTCCTTTCTCCTCTGTCTGCACCTCCTCTCCTTCTTCCTTGCTTTCACCATCATCACCCTCATTGTCATCACATCACTATCATTACCATCAGCAGTCATCACCATCATTATTAGCATCATCACCACCACCATCATCATCACACCACCATCACCACCACCATCACCACCACCATCACCATCTCATCTTCACCATCATCGTATTACCACCATCATTATTGCCATCATCTACTGGGGGCTTCCCATACCTTAAGCTCTGGGTTAAGTGCTTTGCACACTTTAAATCAATTAATTTTCACAATTACCACTATTCACTTGGCCTTCCCAAGTGGTGCTAGTGGTAAGGAACCCACATGCCAATGCAGGAGACATAAGAGACATGGGTTCCATCCCTGGGTCAGGAAGGTCCCTTGGAGGAGGGAATGGCAACCCAATCCAGTGTTCTTGCCTGGAGAATCCCATGGACAGAGGAGGCTGGCGGGCTATAGTCCATGGGATCGAAAAGAGTCAGACACAACTGAAGTGACTTGGCACACACACCCCCTGTTATTCACATTTTACAGATGAGGAAGCTGAGCCAAGGGTGTTTAAATGACTTGATCAATATCACACAGTTAATAAGTAGCAAAATTCAGATTCAAACCTATAAACAGCTGCATTGGTTTCTAGAAATAGCTACATCATATAGAACCAAAGTCTCCAGCCAGTTGCTTCAACCTCACTGGCTACATTGTGTATTTAACCAGGACTGTAGGTTGTGAGTATTTCAGAATTATTGCCATTCCTTAACTTCTCTATTTTAGGAAGAAATATTCCTTATTCCCATGGCGCCTATGTTGAACTAACAGAACACAAGTGATCAAGAAAAATGGTGCAATTCTCCAAGAAAGAGACTTGACTTTTTTAGTGAACATTAACCATTAAACTTAACAAATGTATTATCTTCAGTTGAATATTGGAGTTAATCGTATAGAACTAATACATTTTATTTATCAGGGAAAAAAATAGAGTTAAATTTCTCCTCACCCACTTTCATCCTGGGGACACTTTTTTGATCTACCTTTTCTGAAAACGTTTGGTGTAACAGCCTTCAAGTTCTCTCCTGTCCTAAAGCCCTTGTAGATTTCCCTCCCGTGTTTGTTGCACTTAGCCATTGAGAGGTATTGAATAGTAGACTGAGTTCACTCAAACTCCCACCTGCAAAGGAAGGAGCCTGTGCTTCCTGAAATTACCCAGGGTGTGGTCTCACCTCATATCTGCTTAGTTGAGTAAATTCTTCTGTCTTTTGTAAGTGATCACTTTGGACTTTTCCACCTTTTGCGCCTCCTCATGTGCTGGGCTGGGATGCTGTGACGCGGTCCTAGGTTGCTTCAGGCGTTTACGTCTGTTTATTTCCACGGATCAATCTTCCTGGGCTCTCCTTGTCTGCTCATTCTTTCCAGCTCCTAGATGATAAACCATTTCAGACCTTCTCCTCTCTCCTCACCCCCCAACCTTCTTCCCATTCTGCTTCCCATCCAAGCCTACCGGAAGAAGGAAGAGCACTGCCACATCCCATCTCCTCACCCACCAGCGTCTGCCCCGGCCGTTTGCTCTGTGCTCCGGCCTGAGACCGCAGTGTGACCTGCCCGTGCTCAGCCGCCAGGAGCTGGGGGGAGCGTGCCTCACTTACTTGAGGAACAGTTGCAGCATGCGTCTCCCTTCTTCTCTCGATGTCACTGTTTAATCTCTGTGTTAGATTATTCGCATCATCAAGCAGGTATGCTGCTGCTTGGCCACCAAAAACACCCAAAAGACTCAGCTGGGCTCCACCCTCCCTGCCAGGCACTGCCCGATTCCTTGTTGCTCTTCGTGGCTTGAAACGGGTGCCGCCGTACCGTCTCCAGACACTCTTCTCCAGCTCTTGCTAAGCCCACTCTGGCTGAGCTTTCGCCCGTAGGACTCTCTGACTCTTCTCCTGTCAAGGTCACCGGAAACCTCCAGGTTGCTACATTCCACGGTCACATCCCAGACCTCCTCTAGTCTGACCGTCAGCAGCGTCGGACGCGATCCACTCCTCCACCACCTGCGCCAGCTTTCTCACTTGACCCATCTGTCATCATGTCTCTCTGTTGTGTCTCCACAACACAGAGCTGCTTGTCTCTGACCTTTGATGTTGGTGGGCCTGGGTGTCTACACTCATTCCCTGGTGTTCCCTTTTGGTGTCTATACTCACTCCTTCCGTGTTTTCATCTAGTCTCATGGCTTAAAATAGTCTCCACCTACTAATGACCCCCAACTTATTCTCCAGACCAGACCTCTCCCCTGAAGTGCTCAGCTGTCTCACAGACATACAACCCTAACTTCAATATCACCAAATTTGAGTTCACCCACTCCTTGCCAAAAAAAAAAAGCACCATCCACGTGCTAAGTTCCTTCAGCCCCTTCCAACTCTGCAACCCCATGGACTGTAGCCTGACAGGCTCCTCCGTCCATGTCTCCAGGCAAGAATACTGGCGTGGGTTGCCATTACTTCCTCCGGGGGATCGTCCCCACCCAGGGCTAGAACCCACATCTCTTACGTCTCCTACATTGGCAGCCAGCTTCTTTGCCGCTAGCGCCACCTGGGAAGTCCTATCCACAGCCACTCCCAAATCAGTTGATGAGAAACTCATTCTTCTGGCAGAACAGGCTGAAGACTTGGAGTCATCATTGACTGCACTCTTTTCCTTGTTCTTCATATCTAACCCATCAAGACCTTCTGCCAGCTCTGCCTTCCGAACACGCAGTGTCCGTCTTAGCCTCAGTCAGACACTCCTGGCTGACCTCGGCCAACTTGTCATCAGTCCATGCAAAGGATACAGGACTGGAGACAGGCGTGGCAGCAGGCAGGACCAGGCGCCATGCTCCTCAGTGGCCCCTCAGGTCACGGCTCTGGTTCAAGGGGGAGTCGTCACATGACTGAGGGGAGTGCTTTTGCTTCTACCTTTCAGTGTCCAGAACCTTTAGCAAAGTACCCAGTCTGTGGCCACCTGCTGGCCCTTCTGGAACATTTCCCCATTTGTGACTTAAACAACTGACTTTTCGATGATAAGGAAACTTATGGACCTGCTACTTTACATGGGATGGTGGGAAGTTCTTTCTGATGACGTTGGTTTAAGCAGACATCTGACTGTATGAACCCTGCTCTCTGGGGGAGAGGGTCCCACATGTCAGCAGGCACAGAGGCCCCGGTGCAGAGCCCTGCTTGGATACCCATCAACAGCAAGCAGCCACAGGGGAAGAGCCATCCGCAAGCCCAGAGGGGGACAGCGTCGGACCAGGTGATGCAGGCTCTTGGGTTCAGTTTAGGGAAACAGAGGAGTTCAGTTGGATCTGTTGGAACTGAAGGGTAGAAAGTAGTGAGATGGCACCGTGAGAGCTGAGGTGTGTGTGTCATATCAAAATCTTTATTACACCTGAACTACATGCTTACTGTACTAAAGTAGAAAATAGAGAATGCTGTTTTAAAGGATAAAAATAAATCCCCTGTAATAAAACTACATTTTCATATTTATCCTTTTAGATATAATTTGTGGGACAATGCTGACCACATTTCTTACATGGGGGAAAGTTTATAACACATTATCATAAACATATTTCAGTGTAAATAAATGTCTATGTCCATGATCATGTTAATGTCTCAGTAGGCTCTCGTAAATCAGTTCAGTTCAGTCGCTCCGTCATGTCCAACTCTTAGCAACCCCATGGACTGCAGCCTGCCAGGCCTCCCTGTCCATCGCCAACTCCCAGAGTTTACTCGAACTTATGTCCATTGAGTCAGTGATGCCACCCAACCATCTCCTCCTCTGTCGCCCCCTTCTCCTCCCACCTTCAATCTTGCCCAGCATCAGGGTCTTTTCCAATGAGTCAGTTCTTCACATCAAGTGGCCAAAGTATTGGATTTTCAGCTTCAGCATCGGTCCTTCCAATGAACACACAGGATTGATCTCCTTTAGGATGGACTGGTTAATTCCACAGGTATGATGTATCTAAAATAGTCAAATTCATAAAGCCAGAGTGGAATGATGGTTGCCAGGGGAGAGTGGAAAATGGGAAGTTACTAATCAACAGGCATACAGTTTTAGTCAACCAAGATGTGCCAATTCTAGACATCTGCTGTATGAACAACGGCACATATAGTCAACAGGGCTGTACTATATACGGAAACATTTGTTACGGGGTTATATCTCATGTAAAGTGCTCTTACTACAATAAAAGTTTAACTTTAAAAAAAAAAAAAAGAGTCTCCTCCAACACCACAGCTCAAAAGCATCAATTCTTGGTGCTCAGCTTTCTTTATAGTCCAGCTCTCACATCCATACATGACTACTGGAGAAACCATAGCTTTGACTAGACCTTTGTTGGTACAGGAAGGTCTCTGCTTTTTAATATGCTGCCTAGATTGGTCATAGCTTTTCTTCCAAGGAGCAAGCATCTTTTAATTTCATGACTACAATCACCATCTTCAGTGATTTTGGAGCTCTCCCCCCAAAATAAAGTCTGTCACTGTTTCTGTTGTTTCCCCGTCTATTTGTCATGAATTGATGGGACTGGATGCCATGATCTTAGTTTTCTGAATGTTGAGTTTTAAGCCAACTTTTTTACTCTCCTCTTTCACCTTCATCAAGAGGCTCTTTAGTTCTTCTTCACTTTCTGCCATGAGGGTGGTGTCATCTGCATATCTGAGGTTACTAACCCAGTTTCAGACTGTAATGGGGGGAAGGCTAATTGCCAAAACAGGGTGCGATATTTGTATTTGCTGCTGTTATCCCGTCATTACGTCATGTCCGACCCTGTGTGGCCCCGTGGACTGTAGCACACCAGGCTCCTCTGTCCCCCCACGGTTTCCCAGAGTTTGCTCAGACTCATATCCTTCGAGTCAGTGATGCAGACTTTTTCTTCCTGTTCCTCACGCTTGCCAACAGCAGGAAAACAGTCTCCTCTGTATTTGTGAGGTTGGCTGCTCTGCACAGGCAGCCTGAAGCCACAGCACCCCGAGAGACTCCTGGATGGCACACCTTCTCAGGAAGCGTATGTGCTGTTGCAGATTCCCTCTCAGGAAGGCGGCCTGGGCTGAACCTTGGCAACGGGCCGATGAGCCCGCACCCTGCGGCCTGAGCAGGCCGAGGCACCTGCCGCCCGCCGGGGGACCCGCTCTCCCTGCCCGCGGTCTTCAGGACGCAGCCGGGCCCGGGGCTGGTTGGCAGAAGCTGTTCCCAGGGCTGGATCGGCTTGTCTGCAAGCTCCACGCAGGGCCTGTCCCCCCAGTGCCCACTCGCTCGACTCCAGTGGGACGTGGCGAAACCCCGTGGTGGCCGCTGGCTCCGGAGCCTCTCCACTGTTTGCTGGCTCTCATTTCCATTCATCCAGGCGCCGTGAGGGAAGAGCCCTCTCTGTCTCTCGGATGCGATATGAGAGAGACTGTAAAATTGGAGAAAATTACTTCCTCTGAATGTCGGGAAATATCAGCTGGCTGGTTGATCCTGGAAAAGTATATGTTTTAGAAGATAAAATTGAGATAGTGTACAAAGCTCAAAGCAGCCTGATTTCCATATTTACTTTCTCCTCTTCTCTATTGTTATTCTGAAAGACCAGATGGATTTCTTTTTCTAAAGCTCAGCGGGGGTTGGATGAAGGGGGGATTCCAGGTTAAAACAGTTTGGGTATTTCTGCTGCCTTTTGAAAGCTACATTTTTCAGTCAAAACTATTAAGTCTTTAGCATTGCGGAGTCAAAAAGTTCCCCTCAGGGTTGCTTGGCACCACCTGTACCCAGCCAGTGGTCACTGCAGAGGAACGCCCAGAGAGGACAGGGCTCAAAACCTGAAATGTTCCCTCACGGCTCGGGAGGGGTGGAGGTGAGAGCAGCTGTCATTTGAAGTCATTATGTGGAGTGCGCTTCGAAGAGCATCACTGTGCCTGATTAAAGCCCATGAGGAGTAGATGGAATACGATCACAGTACACGTAAACCCCCAATTTATTGAGTACTTCCTCTCGCTTTTGTTGTAGTTTTCGAGGTTTCCCCTTGCTCAGGGGAAGAGAAACCCAGTTGTCTGGCGTGAGGCCAGCTCTGCCTCAGACTGTCCTAGTGCAGTGAAGCTTGTTCCCACCAGTGCTCCCGTACGTATCCTCAGACGATTTCAGTTCAGTTCAGTTCAGTCGCTCAGTCGTGTCCGACTCTTTGGGACCCCATGAACCGCAGCACGCCAGGCCTCTCTGTCCGTCACCAACTCCCGGAGCCCACCCAAACCCATGTCCACTGAGTCGGTGATGCCATGCAGCCATCTCATCCTCTGTCGTCCCCTTCTCCTCCTGCCAACCCCCCGTCTGCATCGTCCTGCATTCTTCTTAATGCAACTCCCACATTTGCAGTGTGAGAACTAAAGCGATTATGTGCTCACGGTCCTCTGGAGTTATGAATGCCTGCAGGAAAGTCTGTAGCAGTTGGGCCAGGGCAGGAGAAGCAGTGATAGCAGTGTAGCAGAGGAGAACAATAGCTACATTCAATACCTTAGTTTTTTTCTCTGCTCTCTCTCTCTCCCTGTGTATATGAAAGTGCTTTTATTCGATACTTCTCCTGTGCCTCAGAAACCCTCATTCATTCTTTATGGCTTGAATCAAAATGAATTCTCTGTGGCTTTTCCCAAGGAGAAGCTCTTTGCAGAACTCTGTAAAAGTTCCATCCAAGCGTCACCTGGATTATCGTTTTAGGGTCCCCAGCTTTGGGGTCCCCACTCTGCAAAGCTGGACCTGCTTCATTAGTGCTAAAGGAGTGAGTGATTGGGGCAGAGACGGGACAAGCCTGGTTCCTCCCTTCAGAGGCCCTGAATGCTGCGGACATCACGCTCATTGCTTTTGATCCTGTCTGAGGGGGCCCTTCCGCTGGTAGTAATTCCTGCTTTGAAGAGTTACATCTCTTCAGGCTCAGGCGGGCCAACACGCTCCCAGCAGAGAGAGGCACATTCTGAATCTTTTCCTCACTTTTCAGTTGGCAAGTGCCTCTTCCCTGGGAAATTTAGATACAGCCTCTGTTTTGTTGAATTGAATGAAGACCCTTGGCAGAAGCAAAGAGTGGAATCCTATTTCAACTTTGTTTCTTTGCTTTACACAGAGACAGGCTTTTTTTGGATATGTGAAAACACACACACACATATGCACATCTTTTTCTTGAGAAAAGAGAGCTCAAGTGAGATTTACAGGTAATGTTGCGTCCTCAGTTAGGTGGAGAGACAGTGTTCAGAATGCTCTGTGGCTGTTCCAGGGCTCCAGGCCTGACTAGGGGGCTTCTCCTGAACATCTGCCCCCGCATCACTCAGGACATGCCCGGCGGTACCGCGTGTCGCTGCTGACGGCCCACCTTTAAGCCGGACCAAGATGCAGGGCAGGTGATGTGCTTGACAGAACTGCTTGACAGTCTAGGGTACTTTCACCCCCACAGCCTACAAACCAGGACTAACCAGCCTCGTTTTATTTTACTTTCATGCAAATTAAGCAGCCTGTGAAGTTCCGTAAGCCCCACTTTACTGCAGCTTTGAACCCAGGGGTGATATTCCTCTGAGTCTAGACTGGTCTTTTTAAAGCAAACCAGAAAGTTCTATTAATTAGAGATGCTACACCCTTGAAATGCACTGACCCTCATACAAGCACTGGTGTTATCATTTATTGTCTCGATTAAATTATCCCAAGTCCTTACCCTCATCAGTCTACTAGAGGCTAATTAATTATCAATGACATCTTTTCAAACATTGATCACCTTCTTAATTAATATAAAATGAATCAGTTGATCTCGTCCATGATTGAGTGTAATCTCCAGTGGCCCTTCAACCCTGTGCCCACAGTGCATCTAATTTGCATTCCGCTGTTTGCTTCCATCTCTGCCTTACCCTGGGCTCGATTCCAGGGTCAGGAAGATCCCCTGGAGGAGGGCATGGCAACCCACTCCAGTATCCTTGTCTGGAGAATCCTCAAGGACAGAGGAGCCTCTCGGGCTGCAATCCATGGGGTCCCAAAGAGTCGGACATGACTGAGAGACTCAGTGCAAGCGCTACCTTACCCTGGAAAGCACACTTCTTGGGGCTGTGAGTGTGTTGTTGTGACTGTCCTGATACGTTCATGGAGCAGAGTGTCTGGCATGTGATAGAGTTTCTGTGAATATGACTTGACTGAATGATGACTCAGCGGTTGGGCAAATCAAGTGTTCATGGCCCAGGACTCTGGGTGAATGAACTTCTGGTTGATGGAACGATACCAGGTTCTTTATCTGTGGTAACTCTTGCCACTGAAAGAAATCACACATATATGTATAATGATAATGACGTAGGTGATTCTATTTTCCTGCTTTAATAGGGAGAATCTAATAGATGATAGGGAAGCTCCTGATTCTAGATCTGTTTACCTCTCTTATGTTGCTGGGAAAGATTGAGGGCAGGAGGAGAAGGGGATGACAGAGGATGAGATGGTTGGATGGCATCACCGACTCGATGGACATGAATCTGAGCAAATTCTAGGAGATGGTGAGGGGCAGGGAAGCCTGGCATGCTGCAGTCCATGGGGTCGCAAAGAGTCAGACTCGACTTAGCGAATGAACAACAACGACAGCATAACTTCTGTCCTTGTCATTTATTGACTACATGCAGAGTGTGCTAAGTTCTTAACATGCCCTGTTTCCATGAGTCACTAAAAGCTACCCCCTGAGGGCCGTGGGGTGTCACCACCTCCACGGGAAGCCTTTCAGCTGCGTGGGATCACCCAGAAGCATATACAGGAACTCAGGTCCTATGAACAGTCCGATGGCCTTTTCAATGCTTTGTTTTCTGTCTTCTCAGACTGTCCTCCATTGGTCCTAGCGGGGACAGTCTCTTGGGTCCTAGGCTTCTTTTGTTTGTTCAGACCCTTTAGCTCTCTGAACATCCTGGGCTCCTGCACAGTCTTCTCTCCCAGAGGAAAAGAACAACCAACTTGTTTACTCAGGGTCATTATGCAGATGACTTCCGCCTGCTAGACACTCGTCCTTTCCAAGGTCCTGCCTTGGGTGCCAGGCAGCCTTTCTCAACAACAGCTAAAAAGTCAAATTAAGGAGTTTTTCCAAAGAAAAGACACATTTCTGGGACCCCTGCCCTTTGCAAAGCAAGGAATAGCCAAGCAACTTCGTTTTTTTCATTTTTCCCAGATCAGATCCTTGGATGGGGCTTTCATCCCCCCCAAATATATGAGGAAAGTAGAACAAACCTCAGAAATGACAAAGTAGCAGAATGCTTCCTAGTAACATCAGGGTAGCAGCTAAGGCTTCCTGGAATCAGAGAGGTTTGGCCACTTGTCCTGGGCCACACAGCTTACAAGTGACAGAACTAGTCTTCTTAAGGGTTCTGTCTGACTTAACTGTGAAAATACCTTCTGAGAATGTGCCCAGAATTCAGTGGAAAGGTCGTTCATTAAATACGAGGGCATAGATTGAGTCACTGTGAGGCTGAATCCCTATCAACAGTAGGAGTCTGGACGTGTCTGTGAAGCACCAGGGTACCCCTAAGCTCATACAGCCTTACCTCTCACTGAGGGCCTCGTGGGAGCCTAGGGTCACAGTGCCAGGTGTCAGGTATGGGTGGGGTCAGCAGTCGCGCACGACCCCACCCCAGACTCCGCGGGGCAGCCAGGGGGCCTGTGAGCTCTGCCTCTTGCACCAGGTTATTTGCTTCCTTTTGCTTCCTTTCTCTGTTGGCTTCTCAGCCTCAGCTCAAACACCTCTTGGCACCACACACTTGCCTGAAGACAGCTGTGATCTGCACAGGCAAACACCTAGGAAACAAACAGATAAACCTACTAAGAATAATGTTGCTGGATGATTATTTTTAGGACTGAGTTTTGTCTTTAATCTGGCAGTTTACTGGTAGATGTGCAGTGAGTCCAGGCTGTCTACTTGGGGGTCGATAAGTTCCACATCAGGAATTTTTAAAGGGCAAATGCATACAGACCCTGCCATCTGCTGTCCCATTCTCCCCTCTGGTCACCTGGATGGTAGAGCGATAGCCGGAGATCAGAAGTACCTCTTAGAAGTCATTTTAGCCCTTTGATGCCTTGTTCAAATTGCCTCGGAAAAGAGACCGAGGCAACCTGCCTGTGAGTAAACACAAGCCACACGCAGGGCCTATGCTGTGGCCAGCTCTCGAGAAGTCACCTTCTTGCCCGAGACCTGGGGTAAGTGACCACATAACACACCATTAACTCCAGCCTTTTGTGCGGTGTTTCCTTCTCCAGCTTTCTCCTCGGTGACTCCTCACGTGAAAATAGGTTTTTACTAAACACAAAATGCCTAGGTTGGTGTTCATCCCTAAACCAGATCACTGGGGTTTTAAAACTTAATTGGGCGTTAAGAGCCCCAAATAAGTCGGGTTAAACAAACAAATGGATTGCAAATTAGAGTCTGCTCATTTGTCAGCTAGTGGACGTGAGAAGCAATGACCACTCAGGCCTCTCTGAGTTCTTCTGTAAGCTAGCAAAAGCCTTTCTTCCTGGTGCCTGAATCCCATGGACAGGGCTAGAATAAGTCCGTAAGTGCCTAAGAGGGGATGCAATGCATTAAAGGCTAAAAGGAACTTCCCATTTCAGCTTAACTCTCAGGCAAACCCAGGGTCTCCTTTACTCTTTGCATCATCTTCCCCTGCGGTTAGAGCTTCAGAATCACCCATAATCTTTGCCTCCTCCCTCCTTTGAATCAGTGCTCAACAGAGTTTAGAGAAAGAACAAGGACTCCTCCACTTTCCCCATCCCCCTCTACCTGCCTCATCTACGTGATAAACAGGGAAAGTGAATAGGACCAGGGAGCAAGGTCATTCTCTAATTTTTACATGACTGCTCGACCACTGCATGTTTATTATAAGTACCGTGGAATGCCCCAGGCCTAGGCCAAGGGGTTGTAGTTTGGGGCAAAATACGGCAAGCTTTGTTTCTCTGCTTGTTCATGCTCTTAGCAGACCTTCTGCTAATCTGTGTCTTTTCGCGGCTCTCCTTCTGGGTAGTAACTTAATCTCTGGAAGTGATTTATTCCCAACCGCACTAGCTCAAGGATTCCATCATGGCACCCAACAGAGACTCAGTCTCTCGGGACCAAACTACGTAAAGCAATGTAAACTGGTAAGGCGGCATCCTTGCTGTCACTCAGCCGTACAATGGAGCACAACTGCCATTTGCAGAGAGCAGATGGACCTAGAGACTGGCACGTGTGTGTGTGTACCAAGTCCCTTCGGCTGTGTCTGACTATCTGCCAGCCTGTGGACCATAGCCCAGCAGGCTCCTCTGTCCAGGGGATTCTCCAGGCAAGAACACTGAAGTAGGTGGCCATAAGAAACAAATATTGTGTATTAATGCATATAGGTGGAATCTAGGGAAAAATGGCTTAGCTGAATTTATCTGCAAAGCAGAAATAGAGACACAGCCTTAGAGAACAAACGTATGGAAACCAAGGAGGCGTAGGATGGGTTAGGAGATTTCTGTTGGCATACATACACTACTGATGGTGTGTATAAAGTGGGTGACTGGGGAGAACCCACTCTGTAGCACAGGGAGCTCTACTCTGTGCTCTGTGGTGATCTAAATGGGAAGGAAATCCAAAAACGAGGAGATCCGTGGCTGATATATGAATTGGTATAGCTGCCTCACTTTGCTGTACCGCAGAAGCTGACGCAGTGCTGTAAAACAACTATACCCCGCTAAAAAAAAAAAAAGCAGCATGCTTAGAGCATCACCATTCACCTTATCAATGTTATGAAGTGTCTGCCCGATGCCTGGAGCTGTGGTTAGTTAGATGACGCGGGGTCATAAAGAGACAGCAGGTGTGGCCTGTCCCTTGTGTGTGGAACATAAGACATGGTGTAAATGTTAACTTACGAAGCTTCGGTTATTTCTACTTGCTTGATTATCAGGACTGTATCTCCCCCACACCTCGTGTGGTGCCCAGGAAGTGTTAGCTGAATGAATGCATAGAGTGAAATAAATGACCACACCGTTTTGTTCCAGAAAAGACTGGGAGAAGGTCAGTGCAAACCTCAGGTGACAAGGTAAGAGCCCAACGATGACCACAAAGAGGGAAAGAACAGGAAAGATGAGATGATTCTGTAGGGATTTCCAAGAGATGGAAGTGCTCTGTGGAGCGAGGCATCCGGGGGGCCTCCTCCTGGCTCCACCTCTGCCCTCACTCTCCGGCTCATCCCTCTCCTCACCTGATGCCAGTTTTGCAGATGCTGCCCCAGGCATCAGTCATGTGTACACTAGCTCACGTGATGTGCACAGCAGTTCTTTGTGGCTGGTGATGGCTCCATTTTACAAATGAGAAAACTGGACCTTAGCGAGGTTGATGAATCATTTTTGAGTTCTTCGGCAAGTTGTCACAGCAAAGGAGGTGACCGCAGGTTCGTCTCTTTCCAAAACCTTTGATGGGGACACTACACCTCGTAACAGGGAGCTGGTCCTCCAAGCAGGACGGGGATCTTGTTCTCATTTCCCCCTTTTCTTCTGTGTCGGAGGCTTTGTCAGAAGACCAGCTCTAAAACCCTTATAGGAGTGACACTCATCGCAGACTGTCCCATCAGACATGGCCTAGGGTCAGAAAGTGACCTCCCAGCAGCTGATTAAAATCCATGCAGCTTCTTGTCTGTTTTCTCACCAAGGCCCAGCAACCCCAATTTGTAGCTTACCTGAGATTCTTCTAGAAGAGAGTGTTTCTTTTATGGCCAGGGTTAGTGGAGCAGTCACTGCATTTTAATATGAGATCTTACAGAGAAGCCACCCCACCGGAAGACAGCGACCCCCAGCGCTGTTGTGGAGGGGCCACATCTGAGGTAGTGTGTGAGTGCGTGCTCAGTCACTCAGTCGTGTCCGACTCTGCGACCCCGTGGACTGTCGCCCACCAGGCTCCTCTGTCCGTGGGATTCTCCAGGCAAGGATGCTGAAGTGGATTGCCATTCCCTTCTCCAACAGACGTTCCCGACCTGGGGATCAAACCCGCGTCTCCTGCATTGTCAAGTGGATTCTTTACCACAGAGCCAACATCTGAAGTAGAACCAGATGTTTTTGAGGCTCAGTTTCAAGAGTTTATCAAGCTTTCATGGGGTCTTGGGACACATGAGACTTTGTTATTGTTAGTCACTCAGTCATGTCCAGCTCTTCTTTGCAACCCCATGGACTGTAACCTGCCAGGCTCCTCTGTCCATGGGATTTCCCAGGCAAGAATACTGGAGTGGGTTGCCATGCCCTCCTCCAGGGGATCTTCCTGACCCAGGGGTCAAACTCAGGTCTCCTGCATTGTAGGCAGATTCTTTACCACCTGAGCCACCAGGAAAAGTGAGACTTAAAATGAATGTTAAAAGGATGTTGGGTGAGCATCCTTTTGGGCCTCTCCAGTAGCACTAATGGTAAAGAACCCGCCTGCCAAGGCAGGAGACGTAGGAGACTCAGGTTCAATCCAAGTCAGGAAAATCCCCTGAAAAAGGGAATGGCTACCCTCTCCAGGATTCTTGCCTGGAGAATCCCATGGACAGAGGAGCCTGGTGGGCTACAGTCCACGGGGTCACAAAGAGTCCGACAGGGCTGAGCGATGAACACTACTAAAGAGATTAAGATAGTCTGATGGCAGTCATCTGATGTAAATGAGAACGCTATTTAATGATGTAGGCTCTTACTAGTTCTAAGAAATAAAATACCTGGAGTAGTTCACTTACACAGAATTGGCTTTCTTGAACTATGTAATGATTTTTAATTTTTAAGCAAATTCAGGGCAAAAAGCCCCATTTCTGGTATTGCACGTGGGTCATACGTGATTACTGAGTGTCTTTATATAGACACAAGCAAGGCGTTGTTCTCTGTGCCAGGGAGAGACATGGTGAATCCTTAAACCCCACCTGGCATCCATAGATGCCTTCTGATACGGAGCTGCTGGCTGTCTCCAAGACACTGCAGAGTATGCCCTGAGGATGTGAGGGCGATCTGGTTGCGACATCTGTCACCCCATTGATCGCCAGGGTTGATTCTGCTGATCTGGCTGGCTTGGCGGGTGTCCCCTTCCTCCCTCACCGCGCCATGTGCATCCCTCCCGAAGCTGCGCGCTCGGTCGAAGAGGACGACCATCCCTGATAGAGGAGGACTGGTCTTCGGTCAAGGGTATATGAGTAGCTGCACTCCCCTGCTAGAACCTCCAAACAAGCTCTCAAGAGTATGCTCTGAGACAGGGCGCTCCATCTGACAGACTCCCTGCTCCCGTCAGTGGGAGAAGTTAAGCCATGGAGGCTGGATGATGTCCCCAGTGTATGCATCAGGGCTTGTGGTTCCCAGTCCAGGGTTTTCCCATCATCCTGCTTCCTCCAAATCAGTCAATTTCATTCCATTCATTCATTCATTCATAGTATGGAGAAAAATAATGACCTAATCCTGGTAGCTCAGATGATAAAGAATCCGCCTGCAATGCAGGAGATGCAAGTTTGATCCCTGGGTCGAAAAGATCCACTGGAGGAGAAAATAGTACCCACTCCAGTATTCTTGCCTGGAGAATCCCATGGACAGAGGAAGCTGGTGGATTACAGTCCAGGGGGTCGCAAAAGAATCAGACATGACTTGGCAGCTAAACAAACAATGACAAGTTTGCTCTCAGGCAGATCAGGGGGACACAGAGAAATAGTTAAATGACACAAGGAATCACAGTTGCTTCCAAGACACAGAATGGAGTGGGGTCTGTAGCCAGGACATGGAACACAGCAACTTCTTGCCTTGGGAGCTCAGAGAGTCCCTTGGGATTGCACTTGGACCCAAGGGACATATGAACATCACTAGGACTTTGTCAAGTGAAAATGCTTTGGTGGCATAAGGTGAGAGGAGGGAGTTTTGTTAATATTGCAAGAATGAAAAGGATGTGAAAAAAGAGATTCGTGTGGAGGGCTGATCTGAGAACGCTGGTGGGACTGGTGGGAGCTGAGGGGTAAAGTGTGGGAAGGGTCAGACCACGCAGGCCTCTCCGCAGCCTGGTCCTCGAGCGGAGGGACCGCGGTAGCCTCTGGGGGTGACATCGGCCCTGTTTTCCTGCCTGGGTCAAAGGGCAGAGTGTCGGGGTAGGCTAGAAGAAGGACAATGAATGTGCATGCTTTTATAAATCACTTTCTGCATTCAGAATCCTTCACAGGGAACACGGGGACAGGAGGGTGGCTGCCCCCTGCCCTCCTTAGTAAGCTCGGAATCTGGAGGGGTGGTGAGTCACACACACCGACAGCTGGGTGTGTGCCTGGGCTCAGGGAGGGGCAGGGGAGAGCAGGTCACTGAGGACTGGGCAGCAGTACGTTCAGCAAGGGGTCGCCGGAGCTGATGTCTGGGGGCCTTGCTGATGAGCATTAAGTAAATTCCTGCTGAGTCAAGCACACCTCCCCTACCTCCCCACCATAATTCAGCCACAGGGAATACCCAAGCCAGAGACAGTTCATGGAGCAGAGTCTTGCATTTTCATAAGGAAGAATCTCTTAAGATTTGAGGATTTCACAAATAGTGTATATCTTAATTTTTAATGACGTGCCCATGCTGTATTTTAAGTTTTTTTTTTTTTTCTCTCTAGAACAAACACTGGCAAACAGCTTATTTCAGGAGAAATACAGATGTAAGTGGACCTCTTAAATGCATTAAATATAATCCTTTTTCTCAGAGTCTGAGCCTGCAAATTTCCTGTCTAGAAGGAATGAATTAATTTCTGAAAAGCAGCATGAAGATGTTATGAACATTAAAGCTTTGAGGATTCACTTAATGTAATTAACTTGACCCAAAAGGGGCATCTGGGAGCCCAGAGATTTAAGGTTTTTACTAGATGAGAATATCCCATTGCCAGGTTTCATCCATTTATCCCATCATTTCCAGCATTTCTACTGGGAAATGTTTCCCGAGCACGGAGACAGAGGCACACACGTGGAGAGACCAGAGCGTGAGGCTCCCTTGAGTCCACGGCAGGCAGAGAGCTTGGACTCCATTATGCTCTTTGTAGGTGGGCCTCTCCCACAGGAAGCGGGGAGGGTCCACTAGACCCGAGCCATCATCAGCATCCGGGTGGTGCAGCTGCAGTGGACCGGCCTCCCTCCTGGTCAGGAGGAAGTCGGGGGCCGCTGGGAAGAGGCTAGGAGTCTGCCTCTATGTCACGCCAAGGACTAGAAACCTGCCCCAGATACTCCTTCCGTGCCCCGTGTGGCTCGCCCCTGCGTGATGAGGGCTGAAGAACATGGGGCCTGTTTTTATTGCTCAGCCTGAGTCACCTGGAAAGAAAACGTGTCCCCCATCTTCAAGGAAGCCACGTTCTAGTTCATTCAAGCGTTCATTCACTCAACCAAGGGTATGCCGAGGACCTACTCTGTGTCAGGACCTACTGTGTGTCGGGCACTGTTCTAGGTGCCCGGGGTGAAGGGGAAGCCAGGTCCCTCCCTCAGGGTTTTTCTCAAAGCTCAAAGCCTGGGATCCCGTAGAAGAACCCTCCTTCATGCTCTTGGAGCCTGGCCTCTCCTTTTACAGATTAAACAGCCAAGAACTCTAGGGTTCCCTGTCCAGGTGGCGCATCTTCTAGTCTGAGCTGGATGTGCTGACAGCCTTTGTAACCTGGGGTTGAGCCAGGAAGGACAGGTCAGGAGTTCCGTCCTAAGAGCAGGAAGGGAAGTAGAACTGTCTTCGTAAGATCATCACCCACAGAACGACATGTGCAATTGGGCATTGAAGTGAAAAAAATGAAGAAAGAAGAACATAAAGTATGTCCATTTTCTTCAAAAAACCTCTATATTTCCTACAAATACTTAAAAGGGAAAAATCTGAAAGAGTAGAACAAAGTGTCAGCAATTTACATCTCCTGGGATTAGGCTTATGGGGGGCTTTTTTCCTTTCATTACTTATCTCCTTAGACCACCCCTGACCACTGGATACCCCTCTGTCTTATTTTACACTGCAAACCAGCCAGCCCGCCCCTTGAGGTCACACAGTCTTCCTGCTCAGCAGGGCAACGGGGCGAGGGTGCATTGTGTCTCTCTCATGGTAACACGAAAAAGAGAAGGTGCATCCTGAGGTCAGGGAATGATGAGAAACAGAAGCTGGGAGAGGCTAGTGTCCGTCTCTCTACACAGAGTTACAGAAAACCTCAGAACCCATAAGTGACTTCCATGAGATAAAACGTCAGAGCAGAGCCCTCTGAAAACTTTCCAGGTCAGGAGGATTTGAGAACTCAGAATAAAGGAGAGTGAATCACTGATTTCGGCTGAAGGTAAAAGAGTCCCAACTGAGTGGCTTGTCCTCACATAGTAGGACTCCAGAGATGGATGATGTACAGCTGGTGTCACCGTGTCTTCGAGAGTCCCAGCTTCTTTCAGAGCGGGGCGTCTCAGCCTTGGTACCAGGGATCCTCAGTGTGGGGCCATCCCACGTACTGTGGGGTATTCCGCTGCATGCCTGGCCTCCATCTACCGGATGCCAGCGGCTCCCCACCACCTACAGCATGGAAGCCAAAAATGCCTGCAGACCCTGCCTCTAGGGGGCAGAGTCTCCCCCGCTCACCGCCTTTGAGAACCACTATTGTAATTCCCCAATATGCCATCTGTGATGTGTGGCTTTTATCTTCAGAGGCTTTAAAAAAGAAAATCAGGTGCTTAAGTCTGTTGGAAGGTAACCGCTTTACAGGGCTCCCCTGGTGGCTCAGTGGTAAAGAATCTGTCTGCCAAGCAGGAGACCCGCGTTCGATCCCTGGTCAGGAAGATCCCCTGGAGGAGGAAATGGCCACCCACTCCAGCATTCTTGCCTGGAGAACCCCATGGACAGAGGAGTCCATGGGGTCGTGAAAGAGTCGGACACAACTTAGCAACTAGACAGCAACAACAAACCACTTTACAAAATAAGCAGTAGCCTTCTGTCCTGAACTTGGCTGTGTGACTGCCCTGTCTTCTTGAGTGGAAGTGCAGGAGAGGAGTATTTTTTTTTAATTTTATTGATTTATAATGTTGTGTTAATTTCTGCCGTACAGCAGTGGGTCAGTTAGGCATATGTTTATAGTCTTTTTCATTTTCTTTTTCATTATGGTTTATCACAGGACATTGAATATAGTTCCCTGTGCTGGACAGCAGGACCTTGCTTTTCTCCATCCTCTGTTAATAGTTTGTATCTCCTAACCCCAAACTCCTAGTCCATCCCTTCACCACCCACCAAAGGATGGGAGTATTTATAACTGGATGTACTGAATCCCAGATAAGACTGAGATCACTATAGTAGAGAAGAGAAGGCAAAGTGGATCCTGGGTGAACCCCTCAACTATTTTGAAAGATATCTCATATACCATAGCTTTCCATCTGCAAATGTATCAATCTGTGTATCTGAGGCCCCCAAGACCACCCTAGGGTTCAGTGATCCTCCAGGAGGGCTCCTAGGACTGAGCCTAAAGTCACAGCTGTGATGTCAGCGGGATACAAAGCAAAGTCATCAGAGGGGAAAGGCAGGTGGGGCAAAGGGCAGGGGACCCCGGACACCATCTTCCGAGAGTCCTCACCCAGTGGGGTCACTCAGGACACATTTAATTCCCCCCAAAACATACTGTGGCAACACGTCCCAGAAGAACTAAAGAGCCTCTTGATGAAAGTTTTGAAAGAGGAGAGTGAAAAAGTTGGCTTAAAACTCAACATTCAGAAAACCAAGATCATGGCAAATAGATAGGGAAACAATGTAAATATTGACAGACTATTTGGGGGGGGCTCCAAAATCACTGCAGATGGTGATTGCGGCCATTCAATCAAAAGACACTTGCTTCTTGGAAGAAATGACCAACCTAGACAGCATATTAAAAGGCAGAGACATTATTTTGCCAACAAAAGTCCGCCTAGTCAAAGCTATAGTTTTTCCAGTGGTCATGTATGGATGTGAGAGTTGGACTATGAAGAAAGCTGAACGCCGAAGAATTGATGCTTTTGAACTGTGGTGTTAGAGAAGACTCTTGAGCATCCCTTGGACTGCAAGGAACCCAACCAGTCAATCCTAAAGGAGATCAGTCCTGGGTGTTCATTGGAAGGACTGATGCTGAAGCTGAAACTCCAATACTTTGGTCACCTGAAGTGAACAGTTGACTCATTTGAAAAGACCCTGATGCAGGGAAAGATAGAGGGCAGGAAGAGAAGGGAATGACAGAGGATGAGATGGCTGGATAGCATCACTGACTGAATGGACATGAGTTTGAGTAAGCTCTGGAGTTGGTGATGGACAGGGAAGCCTGGTGTGCTGCAATCCATGGGGTTGCAATGAGTCGGACACGACTGAGTGACTGAACTGAACTGAGCAACCCCTTTAGAGACTGGATGCCCATGGGCTTTGTCCAGGCTGCTCACATGAGGCCTGGGGGCAGGTGCCCAGCACAGCCCCAAATTCCAGACTCCAGAGGGACAGCAGGGATTCAGCCCAAGCACAGTCTACAGTGGCTTAGGCACAGACAGTCTTCTCACCAGTGGAATGAAAATGTTCTGGGTTTAGATAGTGGTGATAGCCAAAATAGCTGTGTGAATATGCTCCCAAAGAACTGAATTGTAGACTTTAAAAGGGTTACATTGGTGACTTTTGTTCTGTAAATTTTGTCTTCAAACAGAATCCCACCTGGCACCATTTCTGTAAGGAGGAATCAGAATCGAGGGAAATAAAATGTTGGAGTTGATTTGCGGGCCCAGTTGTACTGTACTGAGAGTCAGGTCAGGGGACTGAGTTCTGGCTTGTGACTCCTAGAAAGACTGTCCTCGGGAGATTTCACTGAGGGCAAGCTGAGCTGACTGTTGCACGCCCTGAAATAGAATGTAGATGGTGCTGGAAGGGCAGGAAGCTGGAGGCAGAGACACCCATCAGGAGCTTTCCCAGGAGCACAAGCTGGACCAGAGAGCCCCCGTGGATGCCCGTTGTGTACGTGGTAACTGCCTCATTTCCCCAGAATCACAGGTGAGGGTAACTCGGCTATAGATGCACCCTCTTCACACTCAGAGTTTTCCTAAGCTGTAATGGCCTTCGTGGAAACAGTGCTTTCTGCCCCCCGCCCCACCCCATAAACAAGGTCTGGGAAAAGGAACACTTCTACCCGCAGTTGGGGATGCTGGATGGGGATCCAGAGATGGAGCTGGTCTCTTCCCAGCCTGTGGCCCTTGGCGTCTTTCTTCCATCGATGGAAAACCACACATCCATAGCATCCTGACCCCTTTTGACTCTCCAAGCTTGAAACGTACAAAATAGTAAAAGCAGACCAAAAACTAAGCAAAATATAGTGTAAATGCCAGTCTGCCCTCATGCCATATGCTGCAGGGGTGTCTTCCAGAGACCCTTCACACAAATCTCATCGTAACCACGCTCCCCCGTCCCCCAGCAGTGAGGGCTATGGGATTCATTCTGAAGGTCATGTTACTTAAAAAGACAAACTAGCAATAAACTCAGAGGTACTTAAATAGGCCGAGCTCTCTTGTAAAAAGTTCTGTGCCTGATGTCCAGCATGAGGGCCCGGTCTTCTCTCAGGGGTATTCTGGACCCTGAGTGTGCCCTGGTGTGAGCGTGGGTGTGACCCCACTGCAGGCCCAGTGCTGGAGACAGTGACTCGGGAAAGGGGCTCGAAGGACCTTTGGACTAAAGAAGATTTGGGGTGATTTTGCATTTGGACCGGAGCTTGAGTGAGAGATGCAGGGAAGTAGGCAGAGAGGAGAGAAGGGTGCTCCAGACAAGGAAAGGCTTGGACGGAGGGAAGAAGAGCTGTGTCTGCATCATCCCCTGTGTGACTCAGCGAGGCCCCAAGTGGGGAAAGGGCAGGGCTTCACTCGTGTGTGCAGGATGTGCTCTGAGCGTGGAAGACTCTCTCAGGGCGCTCAGGACCTGGGGGGTCATTCTGGGAGCATTTTGGGGTGCTCAAGGCCTGCTGGGCTTGGGAATCATGGGGTCAGGACCATAGTTGAGGACTCCGCCTTTGCAGCAGGAGAGGAAAAAAAAACAACAACGGGCAGGCCAAGGCACAGGCTGTGTAACGTTTTCATTAGAGTCTTTTCAGCTATGAGCGTCTCTAAGGCTTCAGGGCTCACAACAGGAAACTTGAACTTGCCTTTTGAGATTTCTGCTTGGTCGGCTGCAGAAGGCTGTTACCATGGCTCATCCCACCTTGCTGAGACTCCAGACCCCCTGGGAATGTCATTTATTCTCGCGTCCTAAAGACTGAGAATCCCTTGGTGAGCTAAAAGTATCTTTCTTAATGCTGCACTGCCTGTAATTGTAGCATTGCCTCAGCCAAGCAGGTGAGGTTCCACGCGTATTTTTTGTGTTTCCCTTACATGCGTGCATGGTTAGTCACGTCTGACTCTTTGAGACTCTCTGGACTGTAGCCCGCCAGGCTCCTGTGTCCGTGGGATTCTGCAGGCAAGAATACCGGAGGGGGTTGCCATGCCCTCCTCCAGGGGATCTCCCCGACCCAGCGATCAAACCCACGTCTCTTACGTCTCCTGCATTGGCAGGCGGGCTCTTTACCACTAGCGCCTCTTGGGAAGCCCGTTCATCATGTATTAATACTTAACTTCCCCCACCTCGTGGGGGTTTCAGTAGCTTACAGGAGATGTCTCAGAATATTATCTGCAGCCCTTGAGGAGGAACTGAAGATCCTTGGCTTCGCTTACTGACAGACTGCTATTATTTGGTCTTGTTTGACTCTCTCCTTTGCATCTGCATTTTCTCATTTCTCTGTTTAAACTTACTCTTTGACCTAAGTTTTCTACACGTAAAAGGCAGGAGGAGCACGTGGTGGGGGAAGGGGAGGGGGGAGAACCGTAGACTGCTGCCCCTTTTGCAGACCACTCGCCTGGGAGCACTCAGTGGGCACACAACCTTGGCTGTGACCAGCAACGATGTGTTTGACTTCAGCTAAATTGGTCACATCCAGCCACAAAAACTTCTTGATAGAGGAGCATTTCAAGAACCCCATGAGACTCACAGCCGCAGCATTTAAAGGTCAGAAATCAGGTATTTTGTGAAAACGTTCCAAATGTGTTATGAAAGGTTTCTACAGATGTCTGAGTTGGGGCTAAGAAAACAGGCTTGCAGATTTTTGAGACTTGCTGAGTTTACAGGTGGAAGTGAAGTGAGGTGAAGTCGCTCAGTTGTGTCCGACTCTGCGACCCCATGGACTGTGGCCCGCCAGGCTCCTCCACCCATGGGATCTTCCAGGCAAGGATACTGGAGTGGGGTGCCGTTCGTTTCCTTCTCCAGGGGGTGTTCCCAACCCAAGGATCGGACCTGGGTCTCCCGCACTGTAGACAGACATATTACAGGTGGACCGGGATTAAAACCCAATGATCCGGATGAATATGGATAAAAACCATGAACAGTAGCATAGTAACTGTTCTGTTCTGAATTGTCGCAGCTTGCCAACACTGAGGTATTCAGACATGTCTTCATTCTCACTATCCTGTTATTTCCAATCAGAATTCTAAAAGCCAAGCAGCATTTGAAGCATTTTATGAAACAGTGCCCCCCAGTGGCTGAGGACGCATGTGACAGTCACAGTGATGGCGCTGTTCCCAGTCTAGCTAGAGTTGATCGTCAGTCAGGCTGGCATCTGAAGAGATTTATCGGTGTGCTGCAGGTGTGTGTGTCGCACGCGTGTAGCAAGTAAGCATGAAGACAGATGCTGTCTGGCTTGTTAACTGGGTGCATGATTTTTTGATCACTGACCTATTAATTCTATTAATATATAGCGTTACCTTGAGTATAAATTTAGCAGCCTGTCGTTTATAATATTAGTGATGTGACAGATGATCATTTGAGCAATCGCACTGCTTTATGCCAATGCCAAGAGCCCCAATAATTATTTTCTAAAATGTGGTTAGGTGTGATTGGGAAGAGATATGAGTCCAGGAATAGCTAAGTCAAAGGATCAACGTATGGGACCTAATTTTTGTGAAATATTACTCTTGTCTCATCCTTCTTTCTCTATCTCACACATCATTACAACCCGAAACCTCACTACCATATTTCTGAGAGTGAAAATTAAATACTGCCTCTAAAAATAGCCCTTCTTCACTAAAAATACCCAAGTTTATCTTACAGAAATGTAGGCAGCTTTTTGATTACAAAGACAAAACAGTAGATGGAAAATATACATTATCAGTTTCTTCTTTTGCTGTGGAAGTTGCTTAAAATCAGATGAGTTTTTGAAACTAGCTTGTGGTTTTAAATTTTCCATCATGCATTACCTGGGGCATGGACATGCATATCTGGAACTTTGCAAAATTATTATATTGAACGAGACTTTGGTTTGGGGTATTAAGGACTGTGAATATTTGGTGCATATCTGGAACTGTGCAAAATTATTATATTGAACGAGACTTTGGTTTGGGGTATTAAGGACTGTGAACATTTGGTGAACTGAACTCAGAGAAACTGTTCCACTTTGCCTTTGCTGGATTAGAGCTGGAGGATTTTTTTCTACCAGGAGTTTATTCTTTTTACCACATTCTGGTTGTAGCATCTGAAAAGTCTAAATGTCAAAGTTAGGTACTTCAACGAATATTTGTCAAGTCTCTTGTAGAATGTTCTTAAATGGCAATATATCTGAATTGTTCATCATGGCTGGAGTCACAGGGTTTTGAACAGAAGAAGACAGAAATGAAAATGCTGTTCTCACCACGTCACGTCAAGGGTGCATGCTGTCGACATGACTGGTGACCATCAGCGGTACTCTTGGTCATCTGATTGAGGCAGTGTTTCTGGGCATCTGGAAAGTTTCCCTTTTCCCTCTCTTTTCATACTGTAGCTTTTGGAAGGAGGAAACTATTCATAGGAGGGGAAGGCCACGTCCTACTCAATTGAGAGCAGAGTATTTGTATCAATTCTTTGTAATTCTTCTGCGTGACAGATTGGTCTGCTCTCTGCCATTTACTTACTTATTGGATCACTTGTTTATATTAGTGTCAACTCATAGATTTATTTTATATTTTACTTTATTGTTCAATACTGCTTTTGTTTTCTCAAATAGTTCCAGCTTTGTCCATTGGGTACCCTTTCAGTTCGACTCATGTGCCATTTCATTACTGTGGATTTTATCTTTTCCTTTCTTCCTTTTTTTCTTTCTTTCTTACAGTTTGATACTACAGGATGCTCCAGACTTATATTTTCCCTCCCAGCCCTAGAATTAGTCATTTCTCCAAGGGGGCCTAGTTCCTTTTGTCGATTAATGGTGTTAGAAAGAAGATCTGTGATCGTTGGTACCAGGACATCTGACAGTTTGAGAGAATGTACATGTGCATACTGACGTGTGTGTATCCACATGTCTGCCTGTCTGTCTGTCAGGCCTGTCTATTAACGTCTACCCTGGCTGTCTATGCCTGTCTGTCTATACTGACCTGTGTGTATCCACATGTCTGCCTGTCTGTCTGCCAGGCCTGTCTATTAACGTCTACCCTGACTGTCTATGCCTGTCTGTCTATACTGACGTGTGTGTATCCACATGTCTGCCTGTCTGTCTGTCAGGCCTGTCTATTAACGTCTACCCTGGCTGTCCATGTCTGTCTGTGTATCTGTCCTATCTATCATGTCTGTCTGTACATCTATCCTGTCCTTCTGTCTTGTCTGTCTGTCCATCTGCACACCTTGTCCATCCTGTGTATCCATCTACCGTCTCCATCTGTGTCTATATTAAGCTAAACTGAGTTCATATTGAGGTCTCTCTGTGGAGTGTTCTAGTTACCGCTTGTTGCGCCTCTGTAATTTCCCTTATTCACAGTAAAAACTTGAATTCCACCATATACCACCCACTGATTGACGTGTTCAACCCCAGCATGTATGTATAGAAGTTTCAGAACTGTGAAGCTGTACCCCAGTGAGAAGCAAATTTACCCATCCGAGTATAGTGTTCACTTACAGTTTATTTTTCATTAGCCTTCCCTCTAATTTTCATTTTTTAAAAACTCTTGTTTTAAAATTTATCCTCAATGTTTGTGCCCTTCTAAAAGTTTGTGGTTGATGGTGTTGTTTTATTAGACACTTTCATATTGTGGCAAGATATACAAAGGGGCTTCCCAGGTGGCTCAGTGGTAGAGAATCCACCTGCCAGTGCAGGAGACCTGGGTTTGATCCCTGGGTTGGGAAGGTTGCCTGGAGAAGGAAACAACAACCCACTCCAGTGTTCTCTGGAAAACCCCCTGGACAGAGGCGCCTGGCAGACTGCAGTTCATGGGGTTGCAGAAGAGTCAGACATGACTTAGTGACTAAACAACAACAAGAGATACATGAGTTTACCGTTTCACCTATTTTTGATGTACAGGTCAATGGTATTCAGTCTATTCAAAATGTTGTGCAGCCATCACTTTTTATTTCTCATCCCAAACAGAAGTGCTGTCCCCAGTAGAATACTGACCCCGTGTTCCCCTGCCTTAGCCTCTGCTCATCTCTTGTCCACTGTCTGCCCTTTGACTGTTTTAGGGGCCTTATATAAGTGGAACTGAACAATGTTTGTCCTTTCTGCCCTTCTGGCTCATTTAACTTAGCACAGTATTTTCAAGACTTGAACACGTAGCTTGTGTCAGAGTTTCATCCCCTTTATGGCTGAGTGTTACCCCGCTGTGTGCATATTGCACTTTGTTTATCCATTCTCAGGTGAGGGAAGAGTTGGTGGTTTCCGCTGGTTGGCCATTGTGAATAACGCCTCTGTGAGCATTGCGGTACAAGATATGTTGGAACAGCTCTTTTCTAAAGTATATGGACCCGTGGATTTTGGCCACTGTTGGGCACTGTTAGACACACCTCTCCTCTCCTCCAGCCTGGCTTCCTTTTATCTCTTTTCTTGTCTTATTGCCCTGGCTAGTACCTCCAGTACAGTGTTAAACGGAAGGAGTGAGAGTGGACTTTGCTGTCCTGCTCCTGAACTACTAATCCTTCACCAATACTTATGATCCTGTCGTGGGTTTTTCAGAGATGCTCTGTATGAGGCTGAAGAAGCTCCCTTTTGTTCCTGGTGTGTTTGGTGTTTTTATCATGGAAGGGTGATGGGTTTTGTCAGACACCATTTCTGTTCCGATTGCAATGATCATACAGCTCTTGTTCTTTCTCCTAATAAGCTGCATTACACTAATTTCCTATGTTGAACCAGCCTTGTATTTTGGGAGTAAATTCTGCTTTCTCACAGTATATAATTCTCGTTACGTTGCTAGATTTGGTTGGCTAATATTTGTTGAGGGTTTCGCATCTGTATCCATCAGGGATATTGGTCTGTAATTTTCCTGTGATGTCATTTTTCATTGTTGTTATTTCAAGGTATTGGTGGCCTCATAGAATGAGCTGAAAAGGGTTTTCTTCTCTCCTCTCTTTGCCATTGTTTCTTCAAATGTTATTTCTGCTCTTTCTCTTTCAACATCCTCCTTGTAGACTCCCATTTTGTGTATATGGAAGCACTTAATGGCATCCCACAAGCTTCTGAAATGTTGCTGATTTTTCTACATTCATTTTTCTTTTTGTTCCCCAGACTAAGTAATCTCAGTTATCATCAAGTTCACTGTCTCTTTATTCTGTCAGATGAAATACTATTTTACATCCTTCTAGTGAATTTTCCTATTTCAGTTATTTGTTCTTTTCAATTCCAGAGTCTCTATTTGGTTCATTTTAGATCATTTCTGTCTACTTATGTTACCTATTTGATGAGACTCATGGTTCTCATTTTTTTCTATAGTTCTCCAGACGTGATTTCCTTCAGTTCATTGAACATGTTTATAATAGCTCATTCAGCCGTTTTCTTTTTCTTTTTGTTGAGTGTCTCTAATGTCCAGTCTTCCTCAAATATAGTTTTTATTAACTGCTGTTTTTCCCTGTGTATGGGCCATGTTTTCCTGTTTCTTTGTGTCTCATGATTTTTTTTGTCACATTGTGGACATTTTAAATAATACAGTGTGGCAACTCTGGAAATCAAATTACCCCTCTTCCCAGGTCTTACTGGTTGATATTTCTTGTAATCTATGACGTTCGTGTATTTGATGACTTTCCTGAACTAATACAGTGAGGTCTGCGTTCTTTTCACGTGTGGCTACCAACGTCTTCGCTACATTAGCTCAGTGTTTAGGTAATGATTGGACAGAGATTTCCATCAATACCTTGAACAATAAATCTCCCAGTTTTTACTAACAAACCTGTGTGTGTGTGCGGTTAAGACACACAGTCAGTACTCAGTCAGACAATTTACAACCTTGTCACAGTCTTTATTCCTGCTTTCTCAGAGTCTCAGGGTCAGCCAGAGGTGAGAGCTTAGGGGATTCTTAGATGTTTCCTAGGCGTACATATAGTCCTGCACATAAAAGTAGCCTTCTAGATTCCCAACCATATGTTAGAGTATTTCAAAGCACTCATGGGCATCTCATTCCCAAGCTTTTCCTTTTAGGTTTTTTGGTCAACTTCTCATTTACTCCCGCTAGTATTATCACCTCAGGCAGCTACTGTGTTAAATAATTGTCACTGATTATTTCTGACAAATGCCCCAAGGGAAAAAAACTTTTGCAGTGAGCAAGCTAAATGAGGTCAAGTAAAAACAAACACTGTGAGGGCAGGTTTCTAAGAAACAGCCGGACAGGTGAGATAATGACAGTCTTCTGGGAATGGGGGTTTGGAGGGTTATAAAGCTGTTCTGCCCCCTCCGGCAGCTTCTATGCTGATTATTTTAGTGGCAACTCCGATTATGAAGGTGCTGGTTTTCAAGACTACCATGTAGATGGGGAGAGGAATATGAGAATAGGGCAGGTTAAAAGGCTGCAAAATTCAGTATTCTGACCAAAATTCAGCCATTTTTTTCTTGAATAAATGCATCTCAGAGTGTTGGAAACTACTGGTTAATTGCCAAAGTTTTGGGAAATTGCTTTTGCAATCCCATTGTTCTTATAATATAAAGGAGCAGATTTTCAAAAGGTCCTTAATCTCCCATTCTGGAAGTGGCTCCTCCTTCTAACGGATTTTGTATGTAATCCTCTTCTTCTTTGTGTTGAAAATGACCTAATTCTCGTATTTGACACATGTAATATTGGATGATACTCAAAAGGATGCTTTGTTCCCCATCAATGCTTTCAAGAGTTTTCAGCACAGACTAAAATATTAACAGTTTTTCTATGCTGCCAGGAGCAGTGTTTTTCTGTGGGAGTGAGAGTTGAATAGATTGAAACCTTTATTTCTGGCGTTTTTAGTGTTTAAAAATATAGTTTATAACAGCACAATCATATGAAAAGGAATCACATCTGCACATTTACTGTGCAGTGCCCTAATGACTAGTGCGCTGGGAGGGACTACACTTTGAATAATAAAGCACATGTGGTCTTGTTTTCTTATTTAATGTGACACCCAGTACTTAGCTATATTCTTCCAAATAACATCCTTAAAAGCAATTTTTCTTTCATTCTTCTCTATAGAATGCTAAAAGCATATAACAGATGATAAACCATAATATCTGAAAGAGGAAAATCTTTTTCTTTTCTCTCTTGAAATTAAGGTCCATATTTAGGAAAAAAGAACTAAGTTCCTCTGACTGAGACCCTGCTTGGGCTTAACATGGGCTTAACATGGAGAAGGATTATCAAGCACTTCTCTCTGTACTCTCAGTTGGGAAGAGAATTACCATGTACTTGTACATTTTCCCTCTCTAGTAGTAATTGGTTCACAGAGATGGGGACAGTGTCCCTTGAAAGTTGCTCTGATGGCCTGGGAATTTTATGCCATACTTTTGTAGGCCTAGACCACTTTTGAGTTTGCCAAAGTCTGTAGCAGATACAGAAATCTACTTTCTGGTATGCAAACTATATTGTCTTATTTCCTAAGGCATTGCTTTTCTTGGATGACCATTCCGTATGTTGCATACCGACTGTATGCCCTTCATAATAAAAGACACTTTGGGTTGGGTTATTAAAGGCCCTTGGTATCTATGGAATAACAGAGAAGTTTTTTAAAAAATGAACGTTTGTACACCTGGAGCATTTTTAGACTGTATAATCAGATGAAGAGGTTCAAAAGAAAAATACCTTTAAACTCAAAGTGAAAGTGGCACAAACAGAGAACGGTCAGTCCTCCAAGGCTTCATAGAGAAAGTGATTCTTAAGTCAGATCTTAAAAGAATTTATAAGCATATATTTAGCATCTTTGGGCATTCTGAACCAAGACTGCGCTGTGGACATCAGTCACCCACGTGTGGGGACAGCCTGCAGAATTGGAAGGGGTTTAATTTCGTGTCATCAGCAGTAAACACAATAAAAAAAATCTCTCTACAAGCTCTGGCCTGTGCTCAATCAAGCTGAGTCTGAACACATCCATTCGGTGTGGCTGAGCGCTCTTACCGAGGAAGCCAGCAGTGATTGGTAGATAGTTCCTTATAGTATGAATCTAAAATTTATCCCTAGAATTGTCTACCCTTAGGTCTAATTATTGCTTTTGAGGGAACTCAGAATCAATCTAATTTTTGACAGCTTTTCAAATCCTGGAGAGTGGAGCCATTATCTTGCCCTGCACCCACACACCCATACCTACTCCCCCGTACTCATCCTAACCTGAGATTACACATCCTGAGGAGAGAGTGTCCTGCCCTTATCTAGTATCTGTTAGTTTTGCAAGGAAAGGACAGTCAAGACGTCTGGGCTGCTGCTCCGTGTGACCAGTGTCCACCGCCTCTGCCCCCCCTGACCCCCGCCCAGCCCGGACGTCCCTCCGTGAGCGCCGAGGTGTGGCTCCCTTGTCTTGCAGGAGTCCTGCTCGGGCCTGTCAGCTTGCACCTGAGTTCCTCATCTCTGTCTGAGCGCTTTGGTGGGTTTTTCCTTCTCACAGTGCAGTGACTGTGGGTTGGTCTGCCCTGTGGGTTACTCCGTGTGACCTTTCAGGGACTGAGGTTCCTTTCCTAGTGGCTGCAGAGTCAGACCCCTGCCTGGAGGCTCTGTAACGTGACATCCCGTGGGACCTCTCACTGTGGGCGCACGGCCTCATGGCTGGGACTGACGGGCCCCAGGGCGTGCGGGCTCAGTAGTTGCAGCACAAGGATGAAGTTGCAGCGTGTGGGGTCTGAGTTCCCTGACCAGGAACCAAACCTGCATCCCCTGCATTGCAAGACAGATCTTAACCACTGGACCACCAGGGAGGTCCCTAGAATGGGAAGTTTCTTACAGGAGGGTTTTAGGGGTTTGGCCTGCAAGAGATACACATCTCTCCTACCTACATTTCCCATGGGTTGGGAGTCAGTCATGTGACCCCCATCTAATAGCCACAGAGGCTGAGAAATTTAATGTAGTCGGGTGACCAGGTGAAACAAGGTCATGTACATCACTTCTGCCTCAGCTGTGCTAGAAATCAGGCACAGAGCCCCATCTGGTTTCAAAGAACTCTGGAAAGTGTAGGCTGGATGAAGGCTTGGGAGGAAAAGGTAGTCATTATACCTTCTAAGCCTGTCAACCTTAGAGGTAGGTGATTGTATTAATTTTCTGTGTTACACAGTAAAATTACAAAATGTCACATCTGTGAAAATGCTTAAAATATGGTAAAGCAGCATGAAAATGAGTGGAAATTTCTTTTTAACAAATAGTTCTGAGACAACTAGACCGCCATATACACTAGAATGACCTTGAACCTTACCTCACACCATATGCAAACACTATATCAAAATGGATCAAAGACCTGAGTGTAGGAGTTAAAACTATTAACTTGGGAGAAGACAGAGCAGTAAGTCTTCATGACATTGGATTTGGCAAAGGATTCTTAAATATAGCCCTGAAGTACGATCAAGAAAAGAAAAACACAGATTGAATTTAATCAAAATTGAGAGCTTTTGTGCTCCAAAGTATGCCATCAAGAAAGTGAAAGGCAGCTTACAGCGTGAGAAAAAATATTTGCAAATCACAAATTTGGTAATGAACTTGTCTGCAGAGCATACAAGAACTGTTGTAATGGCCCAGTAAAGTAGGTAATACTGTTGTCCCCCATTCAGAGAGATTAATTCACTTATTCGGTATCATCCATATGGTCAGGTTCAAAGCCAGTTTGCATACATCTCTTTCTGGTCCTGGAGGCTGAGTAGAAGGGCCAAACCATGCACTTGAGAGATCAGAGCAGCTAAAGGAGTCTCTGATTTGTGTTGCTGAGGCTTTGTTCAGCAGTCAAATGTGCTTTTCCTAACCTACATCAACCAACTTGTCAAGAAAATTACAGAATCATTGTAAATAATCTGTATAAATGCATGAGCAAATGAGAGAGGAGCTAAAAGACTAAGCAAAAGACAAGTTACTGTCAACAACCTAAAATTTAGCAAAATTCTACAACAGACTAGTAAACATCTGGAGTATTTTATAAAAGTGTATTGTATCCTGATGTAACAGAACTGTAGGCCACCTGAATATTCCATTTTCCTAACATTTTACAGAGAATCTATTCGGATCTTACTGTCGTGTGGTTTTAATAGTTTTTACATTTTTGAATGAAATTGATTTATTCAGATATTCATTGGTAATGCAGTTTTCCCCATGCTGTAAACGATCCTAATAGAATTTGCTAAAGCATTTTAATTATTAACACAACATAATCCCCTAGAGGTATGCTAGATGAATGCTTGCCGTAACTGTCACATAGTCAGTTCCACAATTCTTCATAGAGCTGGAATCTACTTACACAAAATTCATCCAGTGATTAATGATAAAAGTCATTGAGGTCATTGACAGAAAGCTGTTATTTTTTAATCTAAAATTATGGTACCCAATTCATAAACATTATACATTTTTCTCTAAATTGTGTATACTTTAAAACATAATTGTGTTTTCACTTTGATTGCTCAGTTAAAAGAAAAAGCTTTAAGTCTGTGAGACAGATCTTCATAATAGCATTGTGATATCTATATTGGCTTACAGATAATCCTATCACGGGAATGACTTTGCTTTTTCTCTCTATTCCTGGTAACCAAAGTGTCCTGTTACATAATGTACTTTGAAGATGTTATATCAGTACTATTTTTCATGACAGAATCATGGAAGGGTATAATTCTAATAGTAATTTTTCCTTCACATTTGTGAAGCATGATGCCACATCACTTAAAGCTTTTAATACTAAAGCTCCTTGCTTTCAGGTGAAGAAAAGGGAATTATAAGCTAAAAGACATTTTATAACCCTCCTCTCGTTTATGCTGCCATGTTTATTCCCGTTGGTGGAGGAGGAATGTCTTTGTGGGGAAGATGGAGATGATAAGTCTTTCTATAGGAGATGGTCATTCTCAGACCCTGAGCCACCAGTCAGCCTGTCTAACAAACAAGATCTCTGCTGTTATATTACAGAACAGAAATCGTGTACGGTGGGCAGGGAGTCGAGGTCATCGTCTTTGGCAATGACAGCTTCTCACTAAGAACGAATGACTCACGCCGCACCCCCGGTGATCTTCAGACTGTTGATTGAACACAGACTCGTCTCCTGATGGATGAACTTCGTGAAGGCAAAAACAGTCATCGGCTGAGACATTGGTCATTAGATTTTCCATGAGGAGACATACATTGGCGGCTGTGTGAGACATAGAACGGGCGATGAATTCACAACCTGTAGGAATAGGAAAAACCACTGTCTGCTCTGCAGTGCTACCTAAGTAGCCAGCACAAAAATATGCTGGGTTTTAAGAGAAGTATCCTGAGAGCATGCTTCCTGAGCATGAAGAAGTGATCATTCATCATTTTCTCTTTCTCTTCAGCCTGAGGGCCCTATATCCATCTAATGACAGAGTTCCCTGAAGTGTCCTCTAGCCCCTAGTCTGCTGTAAATAGAATGATTTTCTGTGCCTTCTCTTCTATGCTGCTGGACTTTAATTCACACTTCTGCTCTTTGTTACTAACTGATGCAGAGTCACCTCGGTGCCCACAGTGGAGTCAGCCCTGGCAGTCACTGCCTGCCTCTGTCTGCCCCAAGCTGCGGGGCTGAGCAAGCGCTAGACCCGGGTGTGCAGCCAGGTGTTTGCAGGAAACCCTGAGCCCACTGGAGCAGCCCTCTCTCCACCCTGTGCTCGGGGCAGGGCAGCACATGCACACTCTCCACGGGCAGAGTCTGGGCTTCCCACTGCCCTCCTCTTACTCCCAGTGACCCTCCGACCTGCCTAGGGAGCTGGTCTCCCCCACAGAGGATCCCAGGATTGGGCCGCCCAGTCTGGGGTTCGAACTGCTCACTCCCCAGGACAGTTCCCTTTTCCTCCGCGTCCTCTCCCAGAGCCGCAGGTCCCAGCCTGAAAGCCTGTCTTGCCTCCTCCCCGATTCTGTGTAGGTCTTCTTTCAGTCTTGGTTGTAAGAGGTCCTCCCGCCGGTTTCCATCTCTTTTGCTGTAAGAGAGGTTCCACCTATAGTTGTATTTTTTATGTGTTTGCAGTGGGAGGTGAGCGCCATGCCTCTTTCTCCACCATCCTGGCTGGTTCTGACAGTTTCCTTTCTGTGTGTGCCTCAAGGTCATCCAAGAACCAGTGACTGCTCCGAATCTGTGCCACCTGCACACCAGACGAGATGGTGTATGACAGTGTATGATGGTTTATGATGGTGTATGACAGTGTATGATGGTGTGTGACAGTGTATGAGATGTATGACAATGTATGGTGGTGTATGACAGCGTATGACCATGTATGACAGTGTGTGATGGTGTATGAGGTGTATGACAGTGTGTGATGGTGTATGACAGTGCGTGATGGTGTATGACAGTGTGTGACGGTGTATGACAGTGTGTGATGGTGTATGACCGTGTGTGATGGTGTATGACAGTGTATGACAATGTATGACAGTGTGTGATGGTGTGTGACAGTGTGTGATGGTGTATGACAGTGTGTGATGGTGTATGATAGTGTGTGACGGTATATGGTGGTGTATGACAGTGTATGACCGTGTGTGACGGTGTATGACAATGTATGACAGTGTGTGACGGTGTATGACAGTGTATGACAGTGTGTGACAGTGTATGACAGTGTGTGATGGTGTATGACAGTGTGTGATAGTGTATGACAGTGTGTGATGGTGTATGACAGTGTATGACCGTGTATGGTGGTGTATGACAGTGTGTGATGGTGTATGACCATGTATGACAGTGTGTGATGGTGT
>ML661912.1:0-114542 GCA_007570785.1 Antilocapra americana | reverse complement strand
TGTGTGACGGTATATGGTGGTGTATGACAGTGTATGACCGTGTGTGACGGTGTATGACAATGTATGACAGTGTGTGACGGTGTATGACAGTGTATGACAGTGTATGACAGTGTGTGATGGTGTATGACCATGTATGACCATGTGTGATGGTGTATGACAATGTATGACAGTGTGTGATGGTGTATGACAGTGTGTGATAGTGTATGACAGTGTGTGATGGTGTATGACAGTGTATGACCGTGTATGGTGGTGTATGACAGTGTGTGATGGTGTATGACCATGTATGACAGTGTGTGATGGTGTGTGATGGTGTATGACAGTGTATGACCGTGTGTGATGGTGGATGACAGTGTATGATAGTGTGTGATGGTGTGTGACAGTGTATGACAGTGTGTGATGGTGTATGACAGTGTATGACCATGTGTGATGGTGTATGACCGTCTATGACTGTGTATGACAGTGTATGACCGTGTATGACAGTGCATGACAGTGTGTGACAGTGTGTGACAGTGTGTGACAGTGTGTGATGGTGTATGACCGTCTATGACCGTGTATGACAGTGTATGACGGTGTATGACAGTGTATGACCATGTGTGGTGGTGTATGACAGTGTGTGATAGTGTATGACAGTGTGTGATGGTGTATGACAGTGTATAACAGTGTGTGATGGTGTATGACTGTGTATGACAGTGTATGACCGTGTATGACCATGTATGACAGTGTATGATAGTGTATGATGGTGTGTGGCAGTGAAGAATGGTGTCTGAGGTGTATGACACCTCAGAGCAGCGAGCGGCAGGGAGCTGGTGTGGGGGCCAGATGGGTACTTGCCTGACCCATGGATCTGTCTTTAATCAGCTTATGTAACTTCATGCTGATTTTTTTTCAGAACCCTTGATTTCCAAAGCCATAACCTTGGAGTTGAATGAAAGTAAGAAGAGATTAAATATACAGCTATCCACTTTTTCAGTCCCTCTTTCTTTTTCCCATACTCTACATCAAACCCAGCTTTCTGCCCCAGAGATTCTTTTTTTTAGTTGTTATAAAATGTATATAAAATTTACCATTTTCACACTTTTTCAATGTGCAATGGAGAGCCATTTTGTGCATTCACCTTGCTGTGCAGCCATCGCGACTGTGGACTCAGGACTTGTCCATCTTCCCAACTCTGTCCCCATTGACCCACTCCCCATCCCTCCCTCCTGACCCCCGAACCCACTGCCCTACTTTCTGCCTCTATGACTGAAACTGCTTTAGGTCTTCATAGAAGTGGGTTTTTGTGGTCTTTGTCCCTTTGCACCTAGTTTATCTTGCTTGGCACCGAGTCTCCCAGTTTCACCATGTTGTGGCATATCTCAGAATTCGCATCATTTTTAAGGCTGACGGATGTTCCCTTGTGTGTGTACGTGTCTCCCATTCTGTCAACCCATTCATCTGTCACCTGGGTCGCCTCTGGCTTTTGGCTGCTGTAAGTGTGTCGGCCTTGCTACTGTGAACACGAGTGCCCCCGAGCCTGTGAGCCTCTCCTTTCACTCCTGTGTGCATGCCCTGAAGCGAAACTGCCAGAACAAGTGGCAATTCTGTGTTTGGAGCTTTAAGATACCACCATGTGTGTCTCAGGAATTCTTAGTATTTCCAGAAATCACTGAAAATAGCGGATGACCTAAGAACGCAGGGCTGTTTTGCTGCCGTTTTGACAGCACCACCAAGGCAATTAAACCTAAAGAAAAAATAGGCCTGAAACAGCAAAGCATATGCAATTCTGTTTCTTCAAATAGAATTGCTTCTGGTTGTTGGCCTGTGACTACATTATGCAGAAGTGGGTGGAGAGAGAACCTAATTTAGAAAGTCTTTTAAGGATGGTCTGGCATAAAATTTACTTTTGGGAAGTCTTGTGTGGCACTTTAGGAGGTCAGCTGCTACCCCCAGGAATGCCCTGTGATTGAAGTTTCTGTTTTGCCTCCTCACTGGCGAATTCTGTCCTGTCCTCTTCCCTTGCATCCCACAACCATCAGACTGCACTAGGACACCGAGAGAGGAGATGGTGTGTGATAGTAGCGGGAGAACCAGGCCTGTTCCTCTGCATGCACAGGCGTTTGTTCTTTCGAGAGTTCATTAGTTAAATAAACAAGATGCATGTGTGAAGACAGTACCAGTATTTCTTCTGGCTCTAAAACCCATCAGGGCAGATGTCCCCAAGCCATCGCTGGCGCTCAGGGAATTTCACTGAAGTTGGCCCATGACACACATTCAACCTGCTAGCTTTTCCGTTTTCCTTTCTCTCTTTCCTGTAGAAATAGTGACTCTTTCTCAGGTCTGCTGATACTCCGGTGAAATCTGTTGTGACACCAGCTGTACTTAATCTCACTTCATAAGCCTTCTCCCAAAGTACTTCTTGAACACCCACACAAAGCTCTGTTGGTGGTTGGTTCAGCCAGAGACATGAAAGAATCCCTGATGCTCGGAATCCAAAAGGCAGGACAAGACTCTGTTTATCAACCTGAGAAGCACTGAGAAAGTTGTGTCAAAAGGAAAACAATGACTTAAAGGGCCAGGGAAGGCGTCAAGGGCCTCCTAGGGGAAATGGACCACACAGACTGATTTAAGAAAATATGGCTTCCAGTCATGAAGGGCCTATGTCATGGACAGTATGAGTAACTCCTATAAGTGAGAGAAGTAACCGGGCTAATCTCTTTGGGGAAGAGAAATTATTTAGTCACTTGACAAGATCCTCTACTTTGTTGTAGCACATGGAGTGACGATGACAACCCAGACTATTATAAGAAATACAGCACACATGGAATTCAGAAGCAAAATGGAAATATTTGTCAATGGTTTGAATAAATGGAAAATAAAATAGAAACCCAAGCAGAAATCAAAGCATCAGATTTGCAGAATTGGCTCTCTTCTTTGAGCAATAATCGGTGGCATTTCTGAAGGACACAGGGCTCAGATGGCTCTGTGGGGTAGTTCATTTTAGCACTTTGGTGATTTTTGTGTTATGACAAAATGTGTTTGGTTGTTCCAGAACACCAAACCGTCACCTAATTTTAAGTTCCGCTTACATGCTTTCAGCCTTTTCTGTATCACAATATTTTTTTGTTTTCCTTTTGAAATATCCACTATGCACTGGCTATGTGAAAATACATCAAAACATAATATAACCTGGTCTCTCCTCTCAGAGGAGAAAGATAGAGGCATCATGGAAGGAAAAACATGAACTGAGGGTGGTAGAGAAAGTGGGGACTAAGGTCGCTGTCTGCTTTTAGTAACGTTTAATTCAAGGGAGCCACTAATGATTTGATGTTCTAAGTTGGAATCACATGTTCAAGCGAGCTGCCATGGGGAGGGACAAGCACACAGTGGGAGATTAGCACATGGAGCACCTTAGATGGATTTGGTGAGTGAATCAGCTAGAATAAACCCACGACGGGGTTTGGAGGGCTCGCCATTGTTCGTAAAGGCAGATGCTTTGGCACTAGCTGGGTAGGGGTGTGTATGTGTGCGCGCGCATCACATGAAAGTTACTAACGTTGACCTAGTTGACATTATTTCATTCTGTAGAGTAAATGAAGTATAAACAAATATTGTGTATTAATGCATGTATGTGGAACCTAGAAAAATGGTACAGATGATCTTGTTTGCAAAACAGAAATAGAGACGCAGATGTAGAGAACAAATGTATGGATACCAAGGGGAAGGGGGGCAGGATGAACTGGGAGACTGGGATTGACACATACACACTCCTAACACTACGCATAAAGTAGGTAACAGGAGAACCCACGGTACAGCTCAGGGAGCTCTACTCAGAGCCCTGTCCTGGCCTAAAAGGGAAGGAAATCCAGAACAGAGGGGACGTAGTACAGGCGCAGCGGCTTCACTTTGCTGCGCAGCAGAAACTAACGCAACGTAAAGCAAATATGCTCCATAGAAACTTTTAAGAATATTGTTTAGAGGAGGAAATTTTACTTTATAATATTGCAGTGTTGAGAGTTGAGGAGGAAGGCTTTGCCCACTCAGTCACACCCAGCCGATCGCTGCTCCATAACTGTTTGATACGTGACGGTGGGTGCATGTAAATCGTAACTGCATTGCTGAAAGCAAACGCGGACAAACAAAACAGGAAAAGGGGAGGGGAGAGTAAGAGAACTTTAAAAGATCCATTCCCTAAGAGAGTAAACAGGTACTCTGTGGCAACTGACATTTCTTAATGTCATTCCCTCCAGGGGCTTCCCTCGTGGCTCAGCTGGTAAAAAACCCGCCTGCAATATGGGAGACCTGGGTTCAATCCCTGGGCTGGGAAGATCCCCTGGAGAAGGGAAAGGCTGCCCACTCCAGTATTCTGGCCTGGAGAGTTCCATGGACTGTGTGGTCTATGGGGTCACAAAGAGTCGGACACGACTGAGCGGCTTTCACATCACTTCATTCACTTCTGCTCTTCAGAAAGGCAGTTCTAATCAATGAGATGCAGTAATGACCTTGTTGTTCAGTCACTAAGGCCTGGCCGACTCTTTGCGACCCCATGCCTGCTCTACCCATAGCTACAACCTGAGCCGAAGGTGCCTGTCAGCTCAGAGGACAGAGCTCATCACTGACCAACGACGGCCACGCTGTCTGTGGCTGGGAGGCACACTATTAAAACGGACGCTGCTTTGCCACTCATAAACACGTCTTTCACCGCAGAAGGCTTGAAACACTCTTCATTGATTTTGTGGATGGCTATGATACTACAACCTAAAGATTAGCTGAGCCTTTTTCTGTGTTCGTTAAATTACAGTGCAATCAATCTTTTGAGCAAGTTGACTGGCAGCTTCTTAAATTGTTGTCTTTATCGATGGCATCCATGGATTGTAAATCACTGGATTTGCGATCCTGACAACTCAAGTTTAGTTATCTTCTTATTTCAGATGCACTAGAGTGAAGCTTTTATCCATTGAATTAAGTCAGGATTGTTATTTTTAAAAACTTTGGGTGAGGGAATCGGGAGGGAGGAGGGAGGGGGGTTCTGGAAGGGGAACATATGTATACCCATGGCAGATTCATGTCAATGTATGGCAAAACCAACACAATAAAGTAAAGGAAAAATAAATAAATAAATAAAAACTTTGGGTAAGTATGAAGTTTTGTTTCTGCCAACACTAACCTTATTAATTCAGGAACACTTTAACTCTGCTGAAGTTGAGATAAGCCAGGGTTCATTTACCAGGTTATGTCACTTGGCCTGATATGATTATTAAACCACCACCCACCTTGCACTTTCAAGCATCCCAGTTTAGATTATAAAGCACCAGTCATCCTGGGAATATGTGAAACAGAAGGGCAGTAGCAGTCCTTGACCGTCAGGTTAGAGCTACACCAGGTCCCACATATGAAGCACTCCCGTGAAGCCCTAGGGATGTTCACTGGACTCACAGATGCTGGTCGGTCGCTCTCAGGCGGCGCTGGTGGTAGAGAGCCTCCCTGCCAGTGCAGGACACGCAAGAGACACAGGTTCGATCCCTGGGTCAGGAAGATCCCCTGCAGGAGAAAAATGGCCGCCCACTCTAGTAGTCTTGCCTGGAAGATTCCGTGAACAGAAGAGCCTGGCGGGCTGCAGTCCAGGGGGCTGCAAAGAGTCAGGCACGACTGAGCAACTGAGCACACAGGGCCGTAGTGTTAGTAGGACTCGGGAGTAGTTTAATGGTTACACCTGGGCATTATCCTCGTGTCATGTAAGATAGGTGACATTCATACCCACAGTTTTTTTTTCAGACGGACATCTTTTTAAAAATATCCATTTATTTGGCTGTGCTGGGTCTTGGTTGCAACACGCAGCATCCTTAGTTGTGGCATCTGGACGCTAGTTCCCTGACCAGAGGTCAGACCTGGCCCCTGCTTTGGAAACTTGGAGTTTGAGACGTTGGAGCGCCAGAGAAGTCCCTCAGATGAGAAAGCTGAAGCACAAAAAGTCTGATGGTCTGTGTAAGGTTGCACAGTTAATTGCTAGTAAAGGTGGGAGTTTTCCCAGCACTTCAGGGTAACTATCTACTGTCAGAGATGTGTTCTCACTTCACTGTGATGAACGCAGGGACTTCCTCGCCCGTAATTATGAGGACACGTTAATGACTGGTCTGTGACAGCTGCACCACCGATGAAGCTCAGGGGCATAACCCAGGCATCCCCAGCTTTCAGATGGGTTGCTTCTGGCTCTGATTGGCTGGATTTTCTCTAACCATCCCAGCAAAGTCTCTGCAGTTCAGAGCTGGAATGGACAGGGTCTTTGGTCAGAGCAGTGTGGGAAGAAAGAGGTGGATTTATAATAATGATGCCATTTGGGAATCTTGGGAGGCCCCTTACTTGGAGGAGGAGGCTTCCCCGGTGGCTCAGTGGTAAAGAATCTGCCTACAACGCAGTAGCCACAGGAGACACAGGTTTGATCCCTGGGTGGGGAATGTTCCTCGAAGGAGGGCATGGCAACCCACTTTAGTATTTTTGCCTGGAGAATCCCATGGACAGAGGAGCCTCGTGGGCTACAGTCCATAGAGTCACCGAGAGTCGGACACAGCTGAAGCGACTCAGCATGCAGGCTCGCAAGCTCTTGGACGAGAAGCTGGGCGGCTGGGCTGAACCTCCTCGACACAGCAGCCCCTCGGGCATCTAATTAGGCTTCACCGTCTACCCGAGCAGACAGACCCAGGCGACCACTCAGTCTGGGGAGAGACCTGCCACTGACAGATCGTATTTGTCACACACGCCATGTCTGCTTGAAAGAAACAGCCCACCAGTATCCACTGTGTAATCAGGCATTTTGAGGCTTGACAGTCGCAAATGAGCAGGTCAGACGGAGTGAGTGATTCCTTCAAAGGTACCTGCCTGCTTTCCCTGTGAGAGTGAAAGAACCACTAATCACTCGTCACCTTGCTTTTCCACCCCAGTGACCAGACAAAATGGTGAAACGATTTTCTTCATTCTCTATAGGTATCAGCCTGCCCTCTCCTTATATTTTGACTTTTTTTTTTTTTGCTCAAAATCAGAAGGACAAGAGTTATGCAGAGACAAGCTTTTTAAAATAGGATTCAACCCCCAGTTCTCCTGGAGTATCGTTCATAACATTTCTTTACAAATAAAATAAAACAATAGGCAGATGTTGAGTAGGAAGACAACCCATTCTCTTTTTCAAAGATATGAGTGTTGCAGGTGGAAATTGCATCCTATATTTATTCGAGTTATTCTTTCATTTTTTTCTTACTTTCAAAATATCTTCACATGACAAATCTCAGTTTTTACTAACGGCTACCCTTTCTGAAAAGTAAGGCATTTTAATATTGAAAATGAAAGATTGGAGGATAAAGTAGCCTAACTCCAGAGAACACAGCCATGGGGCTGGAACCAGTCTTCTGTCCCTCAACCCGGAAATTAGATATGGTCTTTATTACGATTGGATTCATCTCTGAGCAACAGAAAAAATGAAAGCAGTGCTGGCTTAAACAAGATAGAAATGTATTTGTCTGTTAAACTTACTTTTCTCTCACATCAGAGTCAAGAGGGAGGACCTGTGTTCTGTCTGTTTTGGTCTTACCTTCCATTTCCAAGATCACAGATGGTCCAGGATGGCTGCTGTGGCTCCAGCCATCATAAAAGCCTTCCTGCTGCAGGTGTGAAGAAGGAGAGGAGAGCAGCATGCTGAATTTCCTCAAGGAAACTGCTTCAAGAGTTTCACTCTCTATTCCTGGCATACCAGTCTGTGGCTGAGCCTGAAATAGCAGGCACATTTCCAGGCTCCTATTCCAAGCTTTTCCCAACAATCTGTCTGCTACGCTTGGCATTTTCATCAGGTTTTTCTTTTTTTTTTTTTTTGAAGGAAGATGCTCAAATTTCTGTGTTTCAGCCATTCTTTAGTCTTTGTCAGTAGAAGGTGATTTTTCTCATGGATGCCTGGATAAAGTAAGGTGGTCGTTTCAGTTCAACATGTAGGTACTTTTATTCACTCATTTCTTCCATAATAGTCATTTAGGATGAACCTGAGTTTACGTTCTTCAATAATCTTCTGTCTTAACGTAAAGTCTGCTGACCATTAGGTTATTCAACAAATGTCTTCTGTACTTGTACTGGAAAAATAGCTATTGTCATCAAATCTCTGTTGATGAAAGTATGCAGACAATTTAATATTGATTCAGCTCTCACCATTGTGACTAAAGTGATAGCCCACAGAACTATGAATACTACCACTTTTTTGAGAACTAATTGCTGATTTACTAATAGGCTGTGGCATTGGAATGACATAAGCAGCATCTTTCACTGACCAGTGAATTTCATAATCTGTAATGGTTCTGGACTTTTCAAGATATCTTATTTTGATACAATTCAATATTCTAAAAAATAGTGATATTGAATCTGTAAGTTGGCTAATTTCTAAACAAGTTGGTAGGCACAGTTACATTTCAAGTGATTCAGTGGATTTCATAGCCCATCTGTGAAATGTTGTTCATATCTTGCGAACAAAGAACTTTACAGAAGAAGAATATTTTAAAGGTAAAAATCATGAGGTTCATGATTTTATGTTAATATAAAATAAACATCTGTCAACGATTTTCTTTAGCTCACGAATTAAGGTGAGAACCAGTAAGATCTGAAGAGAAGGGTTAAAAAAAAAAAAAGAATGTATGTAGCCAATCACAGTACTGAAATGAATTTGCTGGGAAATATTTGACAGTGTTAAATACAGAAAGAAGTGCTTTTTGCTTTTTGATAAGATTCCCATATGCTAAGCTGTTTTAAAGTCTAAACATGATGCTGTGGAGACACATACAAATTGTTCCCCATTAAGAGGAATGAAAATTTAAAAGATTTTTAGAAGCTATCTGGGCCATCCATTAATCAAAGACAAAATTGGGCAATCTCAGATCCTATGATGAAAACTAAGTGAAATTTAAAGCCACTCATGTCATCTTTGAAATGTAGATACTTTCCAAGTAATTTCCAAGCTGATACCATTATTTGTTGGAAGGTACTTGTTGATGTAATTACCCAAGCTGTAAAAGTGGATCCGGCGGTGTCATTTCATCGTAATCTGAAGCCACAGAATTTAATCACCCACTGTTCCCATCCATCCACTTCCCCATCTCCACTCCAGACAACCCAGCTCTTTGTTTCCAAGATTTTAGATTTTCCAGAGCAAATGCTTCCTAATGCCCTCCAGTGAAAAGAACACAGTACCCTGGTTCACTCTCGAAAGGGGAAAGGGAAGCGTCGCCTGCAGTCCTAGGCTATTCTCATTCTCAGGACCCCACGGGAAGCCGTCAGGCTGTCCTGCCGCAGATGGGAGCTGCAGGTCTGAATCAGGAGGGCTGTGTGAGCCCTTGCACCAGAGGGGACAGACTAACCAGCCAATGACTCTTGAGTCTACACCTCACTTCATGCTTCTGATGAACCTGGGCCTGCCCCAGACCTCAGGGTCAAGTCTCAGAACCTCTGCGTCGTACTGTCTGGGCTGTGTCCTCGCTGGTGGGAACAGTGAGTGCTGTTAGCATTTAAGGAACGGAATTAGAAAAGCTTACTCTTTTGAAAGACAAATTTGAGCCCACATGGCCTCCCTGTGACATTTTTGTGATATAAACCAGAAAAAAAAAACCATAATACAAAACAAAGGATTTTTTTTTTCAATTTTTTGAAGCCCTTTGGCTGCTTCCGACCTAAACACACAAGGCAAACAGCAGCCCTCTCTCAGAGCTTCTGGACAGATGACCTAGGGTTTGAGTTAGGGTTAGGATAATGGAGGCAGATTCTTTACCGTCTGAGCCACCAGGGAAGCCTTTGGGGGCTTCTCTGGTGGCTCAGATGGTGAAGAATTCATCCACAATGCCCTCAAGAATCTTCTTGCAATGCAGGAGACCCCAATTTGATTCCTGAGTCAGGAAGATCCACTGGAGAAGGGATAGGGTACCCACTCCAGTATTCTTGGGCTTCCCTGGTGGCTCAGCTGGTAAAGAATCTGCCTGCGATGCAGGAGACCTGGGTTCGATCCCTGGGCTGGGAAGATCCCCTGGAGAAGGGAAAGGCTACCCACTCCATCATTCTGGCCTGGAAAATTCCATGGACTGTATAGTCCATGGGATTGCAAAGAGTCTGACACGACTGAGCGACTTTCACTTTCACAATGCTATAACTCTAAGTCATCTGCCCCTGGTGGCTCAATGATAGAAGAACCTACCCACAGTGCAGGAGGCATGGGTTCAATCCCTGGGTTGTGAACATCCATCCCCTGGAGAAGGGAATGACTACCCACTCCAGTATTCTCGCTTGGAGAATTCCATGGACAGAGAACCCTGGCGGGCTACAGTCCATGGAGTCACAAAGAGTCAGACATGACTGAAGCATATACTTCACCTTTTTTTTTTTTTTTAGGGTTAGGGTTTCACATATATCTGTGCTTTTCAGAATCTTTCCCCATTCACGTTATTGCAGACTAGTGAAGAGAGTCCTCTGTGCTGTGCAGTAGATCCTTGTGGGTTACCTGTTCTGTATAGAGTAGTCTGTATTTGGTTTTGGCTTTGGTTTGGCAGCACTTCGTGCTGCATTCTGGAGAAGGCAGTAGCCCCCCACGCCAGTACTCCTGCCTGGAGAATCCCATGGACGGAGGAGCCTGGTGGGCTGCCGTCCATAGGGTTGCTAAGAGTCGGACACGGCTGAGCGTCTTCACTTTTACTTTTCACTTGCAAGCACTTGAGAAGGAAATGGCAACCCACTCCAGTGTTCTCGCCTGGAGAATCCCGGGGACAGGGGCGCCTGGTGGGCTGCCGTCTATGGGGTCGGACAGGACTGAGGCGACTTAGCAGCAGCAGTAGCAGCAGCGGGGCTGTCTGCTTCCTTGAGGAGGCAGTTCGTTGGTGCTGGTTACTCCTCATCTGTGGTAGCAGTCCCAGCTGATCTGTATCTTAGCTCATTAGGAGCTGCACAATGGTGATAGTCCAATTCCATCAACCTTTCCCACTTGATAACTGGCATACTTCCACAACATGAAACCCCCCCTTATCTATAATTCAGTTGCCCAATGATGCAGCTGGTATAAAAAAAAAAAAGAAGGGAAATTTTCTTGATGCTTTTTCTTCACCGGTTTTTCAACGGTGTGTTGATTTATAAGCATCCTCTAATGATAAGCACTCGCATTAGCTGTTTCTTTTAGAACTATCATTCTAAGTTCATGAATGTACGCAGAGTTAATGAGCCTCAATCTGATGCAGTATGCTCTTAGCTGATGGGAACCCATTTTGCCAAAAGTTTTTGCTTTCGTCTCAAGTTCAAAGGATTTGTTAACAAAATAAATGGCTTGTTTTATACAAATAAATAATACAGATATTTATTAGCGAATTATCTAGCTTACTTTCAGTATACTAACATTGAAAGGAAAGAGAAGCAGAAGGAGCAGAGGACACATCACCAAGCTGGGTTTTGACCAACATCCAGACTTAAACAGCCCTGGGAAGTCCCAGCACATCTGGAGTTCCAGTTAGGAAAGGTCCCGTCTGCTCTTCGTGTGAGACTTCAGAGACTGGAATTCGCGGTTTCTGCCTGTATCAATCCCAGGATGCAGACTTACATCATCATCCATCTGTGAACAAATGGCTGCCCTGGTTTCATGTGAAACTTGGCCTGTCGTTGAGCCTGGGACTTGGCTGGCCAGGCGCCCTCCAGGGGCTCAACAATTTCGAGATCCACCCTCTGTCTTTTTTTTTTTTATTATTGTTTTTGCCATACATTGTCATGATATCACCATGGGTTCACATATGCTTCCCCTCCGGAACCCCCCTCCCTCCTCCCTCCCCCCCGGGAAATCTCGCTGTACCAGCCCCGAGCATCAATCCTGGGCTGGCGATTGATTAGACACATGACAATTAACATGCTTCAATGCCCTTCTCCCATATCATCCCACCCTTACCCTCATCCACAAAGTCCACGAGTCTATTCTATACATCTGCGACCCTCTGTCTTATCTGTGGCGCTGTGAGGCTTGGACTCACAGCAGGCAGTCACTCACAGTCAGGGCAGCAGCGCCCAGGCAGGTTAGAAGCAAGGTCAGAGGGCTATTCTTCTTTGTCTCTGAAGCCTGAGCAAGGCTATTTACTTTCCCTAACAGAGTTGGTTTCTGAGCCATTTGCCATGGTCCTAACAGAAGTTGATAGCTTCCCTGACAGCTTCCTTGGTTTCCATGGGCTTCCCAGTTGGCACAGGTGGTAAAGAACCCACTGCCCATGTAAGAGACTTAAGAGACTAGGGTTCAGTCTCTGGGTCTGGAAGATCCCCTGGAGGAAGGCATGGCAACCCACTCCAGTACTCTTGCCTGGAGGATCTCCTGGACAGAAGAGCCTGGTGGGCTAAGGTCCACAGGTTTGCAAAGATTAGGTCACGACCAAAGCAACTTAGCATACACACACTGGTCTCCAGGGTAGTCCCTGTCCCAGCCCTGGAATCAGCCATTTACAGAAGGAATCCTGATTTCCTTTGCTGGGCAACAGAATTTCTAGACTACAGTGTGGATGTTAGGGATTTATATTTTATGACCATCGTATGGGTATTGACTGTTGTAGAAAACATATGCTGTGTATTGGCCTCCCCATGATGCTAGTGGTAAAGAACCCACCTGCAAATGCAGGAGATATGAGAGACCTGGTTTGATCCCTGGGTCAGGAAGATCCCCTGGAGGAGGGCACAGCAACCCACTCCAGTATTCTTGCCTGAAGAATCCCCGTGGACAGAGAAGCCTGGGGGGGCTACAGTGCAAGGGGTCACAAAGAGTTGGACACAGCTGAGCAACTATCACACACATTATACTCAAAGTGAAGGACTGGAATTTTATCTTATTTTTGGAAGAGTACATAAAATAATTCATTGCATTGAGATGGTTGGATAGCATCACCAACTCAGTGGACATGAGTCTGAGTAAACTCCAGGCGTTGGTGATAAACAGGGAGCCTGGAGGGCTGCAGTCCATGGGGTCGCAAAGAGGCAGACAGACTGAGCCTCAACTGAACTGATACTCATACTGATATTTTTGTATCACGATTTGGGTAATCAAAATATCATCTTCTGCTAGCTACCAATGCAATTTTATTTCCATTTCTTTAACATTTTTACCTTTGAAGAATTCCTGAAGCACACAGAACAACTAAGTTACTGATGTACTTTAAATGCAAAGCCCTGGATAGTTAGCATATGAAGAAGTATCTAGCCAGTGGGTGGTCATGTGTGAGATTTTCTTTGGGAAACCTTTTCCTAAGAACCTCATGCTGCATGTTTCTTGGCATCTCTGTTGAGCATGGTTTGTTGTTTTCCCTCCCTGTCCTCAAGGCATTCAGATGCACTCCTTCTGTAATATAGCATTGCTCTGCAGAGCTGGGAATAAAATAGCTGTAACAGAATCTCACAAAGAGGCACAAAAGGTATAATTCAAGAAAACCACTACATACCATATCCATCTTTCTTTTGGCCCAGAGTGCTCCTTCTTGTACCAGGAGTCCTGCCTGTTATTCCACAAGCAACTTAGATGTCTGATGATTGACTCAGACTCGTGATGGGATGAACTTGTTCAATGCATCACACATTTGTTAGCACCTACTTTGATATCAATCATTATGCTAAGAGAAAATCGAATATGGGCTCTACCCCTGAGAATTATGACTCTAGTGGGAGAGATAGAGTTTTAGTAGCAAATAAGCAGTGTGCTGTGATGGGCAGAAAACAGGATGAATGGCGTGAGGGTCAGCAGAGAGAGAGGAGTTTCTGCCTGGCAGAGGCACGAAAAACTTCCTGAAGGGGAGACGGTCACGCTGAGCCCAGGAAGACTGTCCCTGGCAGGGCCGGGCGAGGGGCACTGCGGCCCAGGCAGGGGCAGGAAGCATCAGAGAGGAGTGGAAGGCAGGACTTGTTAGGATGCTTAATGGGGGATGGTGGGAAACTTAAGACGAGAAGAGAAACCCAGGCCACGACATGAAGGGCTTCGAATCGAGTGTCAGACTAAGAAGTTTGGCCAAAGTAGTCTTGGCCAAGCAGCCAGGGAAAAAAAGTTTTGAAAAGCAAATGTGGCCTGGTCCAAATGGGACAGAGGGCCCCACTGGGAGGCCCTGCAGTGGTCCCAGTGAGGGTGACGGCCTCCCAGCCCTGAGCAGGACCATCAGAAGTGACGCATGATAGAGGCAGGATGAGCAGGAGAGGGGGAGAGTATTGAGAGGGTGAAAGTGTCGGTCGCTCGTCATGTCCGACTCTTTGCAACGTCATGGACTGTAGCCTGCCCGACTCCTCTGTCCATGGGGATTCCCCAGGCAAGAATACTAGAGTGGGGTGCCATTTCCTTCTCCAGGGGATCTTCCTGACCCAGGGATCGAACCCACGTCTCCTGCATTGCAGGCAGATGCTTTATTATCTGAGCCACCAGGGACGCCCAGAGTATTGGAAATGATGGACCAACAGGAGTCACAGGTTGGGGGTGGGGCACCCTAGGAGTGGGGGAGTGGGAGGTAAGAACTGTTTGGTTTAAGATGGGCTTAGGGATCTATTAATATTGTACAACATCAGGAATACAGTTGATACTTTGTGGTAACTGTAAATGGAAAGTAACCTTTAAAATCGTATAAAATGTTTTAAATAATAAAAATTTAAAATTCCAACAAAAATATGTATTAATGGAATATAAACAGTTCTTTCAGGGAAAATTTTTTTAAGAAAGGAGACAAAGGCGACTCCAAATCCTTTTTCTCAAATATTGTTGACAGCTGACATACACCGAGAGCATACCTTGAGCCTGGCGTTGTTTTAAACACATTGTCTGTATTACGTGTATCATTTCAATCATCTCATTGACTCCACGTGAGCAATAGAAGGTGCATACTGTTATTTCACCTATCCTATCATGCAAAAGAGAAGTTATCTTTAAAAAGCATTGTTAGGGAGAGAAAAAGGCAGTTAAAAAATAAAAGTTGTAAATCTCTAGGAAGATAGGAAATTTCTACACTTGCATTAATTTAATAAAATAGGCAAAAATTGTGTAAAACACTATTTGGGACATCTCCAGGAGAGAATTACTCAAAACATCATTCTACTAGAAAATTTCAATACTTAAGGAAAGACCAAGCACACAAAAAAATTAGCTAAGTGAGAGTCAATTTAATGAGACAAATAATATGCTTAATTTATGACCACATATAGAACTCTGCATTTACAATTAGAGAATATGTATTATCTCAAGAAACTCTTCCAAAAATGGGTCATGTGTCAGTCCATAAACCAGTCTCAACAAATTTCAAAGAATTAATAATATAGATTTTTCTGACAACTGGTAGTAAATAAGAGTGTTTTGCATACATTTGCAGATTGGAAATTCTCAGTAACAGGTTGAATAAGAAATTGTGACAGAGACTGAAAATGCATAATACTAAGCAGTAGCGAAAATACTGTTCTGCCCGTTAAAACTTATAGACTCCAAGAAGCAATTAAGAACGTTTATAACACAGTTGTCATTATACTAGAAAAGAAGAAATGCTGACATTAACAAGCTCAGGGTCAGACTTAAAAGTTAAGGAAAGGAGGGTGATGAGATACGATAGAACTGGAAGTAATGAGAGTCAAAGTATAGGTACAGTATTATCTCCATCTGACCCATGAACCACACATGCGTGAAGAAAAGCCCAGCAGATCAACTGAAGGTGAAACATCTGAACTGAGAGTGAAGCTGCTCTCCAGAAAGACAAAGTTGGCCATCCAGGTTTAGCAAAGAAATTACCTGCTATAGCAAAGGAGACAACAGTCACTGGAGAATATTAACAAAACCCAGTAAAAGTTGGACTGTAAAGATGGCTGAGCACCAAATAATGGCTACTTTCAAACTATGGTGATGCAGAAAGGTCTTGAGTCCCTTGGACTGCAAGAAGAGCAAGCCAGTCCATCCTAAAGGAAATCAACCCTGAATATTCATTGGAAGGACTGATGCTGAAACTGAAACTCCAATACTTTGCTCACCTGATGTGAAGAGCTGACTCATTGGAAAAGGCTCTGATGCTGGGAAAGATTGAAGGCAGGAGGAAAAGGGGACGACAGAGGATGAGATGGTTGGATGGCATCACCGACTCAATGGACATGAGTTTGGGTAAACTCCGGGAGTTGGTGATAGACAGGGAAGCCTGGTGTGATGCAGTCTATGGAGTCGCAAAGGGTCGGACACGACTGAGCAACTGAACAACAACAAAACCCAGAGTGTCCAAAAATTAATTCATGATGTTTAGGAAATAATGAAAAATTACCTGACATACGAAGAACCGAGAAAGAATGGAAGACACTCTCAACATAAAAGTAATTGAATCTGATCGTGAAATGAACCTGATTTTGGAACTGAGAAACAAGGATCTTACAAGGTTCTTTTAATTATCCTCAGTGAGTTAACATGATGATGTTTTTAGTAAATGAAAATCCCAAAGGAAAACCTCAGCAGAAAAATAAAAATAATAAAAAGAACTGAAAGGACATTCCTAAACAGAAGAACACAGATTCTGAAATTTTTAAATTCACTGTGTGGATTTGATAGTCAAATAACTGTGACAGAGCAAAGACAAAGTGACTTTGATGATAGATCAATAGAAATTATTCAAGGTGGACAGAGAAAAGAAAATTGTTTAATGATCAGAGCATCAGAGGCTGTTAGATAACATCAGGGTGCCCAATATATGGGAAATTGGAATACCAGAAGGAGAGAAGACAGATAAAGGAGCAGAAAAGTTATCTGGCAAATAAATGTCTGAAGATTTGGTGGAGATATACATCTGCAGACACAAGACGCTCATTAAACACCAAACAGACATGGAGCAGGCCCCCCTAAAGTGCATCGTGTCCAACTGCTAAAAACCGAAGACAGCAAATAAAGCTTGAAAGCAGCAAAACTGCACGGAAGTGACATGCCGGGAAACAATTCAATAAGTAGTTGACTTCTCATTAGAAATCATGGTGGCCAGAAGAGAAGGGAACAGAACTCCCACTAAAAGAAAAAAATGAATAAAAACCATTAACCTAGAAATCTGTATTAAGAGAAATACCTCTCAAGAATGAAGGCTAAAGGAAAAGACTTTTAGACAAAACAAAATTAAAAGAATTGGTTTCCAGCAATTCATATAACCAGAAATCCTAAAGAAAATTCTTTAAGAAGTAGGAAAATGATATCTCCTGGAAACTCATATTTTTGATAAAACTGTTACCATCAGTAATGGTAAATAGTGGATAAATGCCAAGGACAATGTTTTTCTTTTTTTTTTCTTTTTTGCATTTTCTTCTTAATGTTTTTATAAGCTATGGTATTGTTGTAAACAACAATTATAACATTGTCTTGTGGAATGTATACAGTATCTCTGTAAGACACACAACAGTTACCACAGGACAAGACTGGTTGCGGACCCGAAACCTGAAAGATCCCAGCAGTGTGTTTTATGAGTGGCACGCAGGTGACTCTTTGTAGTCAAACTTGAGTACATAGTCTCTAGGACAACCACTAAAAAAAGGAGAAAAGCAAGAAATGTAGCTAAAAATAGGGAAATTAAAATTGTAAAAATTATTCAAACAATAGAGTTGAAAATCAGGAAACAAGAAAGAGGAAAACAAGAAGTAGAGGAGAAAAGTAGAAAACAAACACACCCCCCCTAAAAAAGACTATGGACCAAACTCAGTCCTGTCGATAATTTCATTAAATGTACATCTGGTACATTTACCAGGATAGACCACGTCTGGGGCCACAAACATGTCTTAATGAGCTTTAAAAGACTAAAATCATGTACAGAATATGCTTTGATCCAATGAATTTAAATTAAGAATCTGTAAAAAAATAAGACCAGAATAACTTTACATATTTGGAAATTAACATATTTCTCAATAATCATTGAGTCAAGCAGATTTTACAGGGAAAATTAGAAGTAATTTAAACTGAATAACAACATAATTTAGCATATCAAAATTTGTGAGATGTAGCTAATACCATGCATGAAGCAAAATTGTTTCAGCCTCAACAATCTTGCTAAAAGGAAGGAAAGTGAAACCAAAATTCTAAACTTCCATCTTAACAGACTAGAAGAAGAAGAGAAAATTAAAGACAAAGCAAATAGAAGAAAGGAATAAAAAAGAAAAGACTGTAGTTCTGTGGAGCAGAATTTTAAAAGCATAGAAATGATAATACCACTGGAATTAATCCAGGGCACAGTGCTTTTCTTTCATCAACTAATTACTGTGGGAAATGCCTTTGCCTTCATACTGGCTCAGCGTTACCCTCTTCACTCAGAAAGACAGCGTTCTTTCTTTTTTAAAACATTTATTTGAGTTTAGTTGGTTTACAGCATTTCTAGTCTCAGGTGTACAGAGGAGTGAGTCAATCACGCACATACGCATATCCACTCCTTTCTGACTCTTTTCCCATTTAGCTCATTACGAAGTATTGAGTAGAGCTCCTTGCGCTACACAGTAAGTCCTCCTTAGCTATCTTAATTTTATGTATTGTAGTGTACAGACGTCAATCCCAGTCTCGGAGTTATTATTTCTTCTTCCCATTGTGCACTCTGCCTCCTATCCACCTACTGTGCTTTCAGGAAGTTTCAATTCAGTACAGTCGCTCGGTCGTCTCCGACTCTTTGTGGCCCCGTAGACTGTGGCCCACCAGTCCTCCCTGTCCATCGCCAACTCCTAGAGTTTACCCAAACTCATGTCCATCGAGTCGGTGATGCCATCCAACCATCTCATCCTCTGTCGTCCCCTTCTCCTCCCGCCTTCAATCTTTCTCAGCATCAGGGTCTTTTCAAATGAGTCAGCTCTTCACGTCAGGTGGCCAGAGGATTGGAGTTTTGGCTTCAGCATCAGTCCTTCCAATGAACACCCAGGACTGATCTCCTTTAAGGTGGACTGGTTGTAGCCTTTCATTTATAGAATGTGTACCCAGCACAGACAGTCATGCCTGCATGCCTGCCCACACACGCACACACACACACCTCGACATGCATATTCAGTGGAATTGCTCTATACATTTTTTATTTTTTAATATTTAATTGGAGGGTAACTGCTTTACAACATTGTGCTGACTCCCGCCACACAGCAGTGTAAGTCGGCCACAGGTACCCATAGGTCCCCTGCCTGCTGAAGCTCCGCCCACCCCCGCCCCATCCACTCCTCTAAGGTGGCACAGAGCACCAGGCTGTTCCTCGTGCCCGTATGGCAGCTTCCCACTGGCTGGCTGTGTCACACACGGTAGTATATATGTGTCAGTTCGTCCCACCTCTCCTTCCCCCACTGTGTCCAAAGTCTGCTCGCTATGTCTGCGTCTCTAGTCCTGCCCTGCACGTCAGTTCATCAGTTCTATTTTTAAGAAGAAATTTGGAATCTCAGTTGATTTACAAAGGACCAGTGTCACTGTACAGATACGTTGTATTGAAGATACAACGTATAGAGTCAAAGGTTCACATAAGGGCAGAACTGGCAGTTCCTCCAAAGTAGCAAAGGGAGCTGTGGCCCAAACGAAAACAACCTTGCAGGATATAGAGGCAGGTTTATGCACGCGTACATATACAGATTTCACCCTAACGTTTCAGACACAGGAATCAATCCCTTTCGGACTGACCATCTTCCAACTCTTGTGGCAGCAAGTTCCATAATCTGCTCATCTGTGTGTCCCACTCCAAAAAATTCTAGGATGTTCTAAAGATTGTGTGTACTTGTACTTTATATGTCTGCAAGTAGCGTAGGAGAAACAATTCAGAGAGAAGCTTCTCGTGTGGTTATATGGCAAGGAACTGAATATATTTCACCATATTTAGTGGATCCTTCAATGAAACCCACAAAATGTTTTTGTTGGAACTAGTCAGTTCATTTTACCTAAATGTCTATCAGAAGCTAATGAGTGCCTTGGTGTTTCATGTTTCTTTTTTATTCCCTCTCTTGTAGATAAAGAATTCATCTACAGAGAGCAGAAAGGAAGTGTGATACTGCGGAATGTTGAAACAAATACTTCTACGGTGTTAATAGAAGGCAAAAAAATTGTAAGTACTCCTTTTAATGACCAGGATAATTTCAGTTTTCCTGCCTTCGAGTCAATAAAGCAGAAAATGACTTTAGGTTTCAACTTTTAGTATAGCCAAGCAAAAGCAATAAATTTGTAATACTACAGACTGAGCAGCTAAAGATAATGTGAAACTGAAACCACACTAATTTAATAAGATGAAAGCATGGTTTCTCTGAGTGTACAGAAAGTTTCTCTGCAGGTGTTGGAAGCAAGTGTTGCATATCATATGTAATTGAAAAACGAGTCCTAAGGCTTTGCACGTTTACAGAACAATTGGGGTGATGCAGAGAATACTTCAGGATGGCTTGCTCGATCTCATCTTTTACAAAACGCACCTTCACATGCACAGGGAATAGTAATCTTGGCACTGGCAGTACTTCCTCTATAATGACATTAGGTGATGTTTATGCTTTGGAACAAGGACGGAGTCGATACGAATGCCAGTACTTCATCATGGGAATATCTGTTTTCCCAAAGATAATGGCATTAAGATTCGGAGCTCTTGTACAGTTAATGGTATTTATTGAAGAATTGACTGAAGTTATGTACCAGAAATCAATTTAAAGAACATCAACTCTTTTTTTTCCACATATGTTCATGCTCATTTTTAGAAGGAATCAATCTTCAGCTTTAGGGAGTGTTTCCTTTTCTTGTCCAATATGCTGAAAGGAAGTCACGGGAAGAAACTAAGGCAAGTCTGTCAAAAGAGAGACATGAAACAGACCAAGAATTTGCAGTCAGGACAGTCATAAGAAGCATCCAGCGTGAATCAGAAACCCAGGAATCCTGGAATTCTGTGATCTGGGGATTAGAAACCATGGGGTCGGGGGGAGGGGCGGGGGAGAGCTGCCTGGTTTTACAGCTAAGGATCCCAAGCCCAGTAAGGGAGTGGGTTTGAGGAGTGCCCTGGGGGAGGACTCAGGCTGGTTCCCGGAGCCTCCATCCCAGACTAGAAAAGATGAGAGGGCCGCTCCATCTTTGTGCCGCCCCACCTTCTCCAGAACACAAAGCTTGCCTTTGAACACTCTTCATTTCTTTTCAGTGTAGCGATACCTTGTTATTTAAAAGTAAGCATTTTAGTGGTGTTTAGAATGAAATGGATCCCGCCCTTCACAGAGACTATGCGGATATGAGGGAGGCCTGCAAAAGCTGTATGATGGTATAATTCCCCAAACGACAGGTTTATTGAATTCAATAGGATTCTGGCAAAGTAGGACCTGACCCAGAAAGAATGAATGTGCCTGCACTTTTTTGTGTTAAAAAAAACCATCTGTGATAGAATGACTGCCCTCAGAAAAGCTGATTCAACTCACTTAAAAATACAGGAGCTGCAGAAATGGTTTTCTAATAATAATCGAGAGGAGAAGGTAATGGGACTGTTGCTGAGGGTAAGTGCGTGTCAGTGTCAGGATGGTGCCGATACTGCTGTGAGGACATCAGTCTGCTGAGAGCAAGTGCTGCCTGTAAAGCCCCATAAGACTAGGAACGGCCTTCTCTTTCTCAGATCAGTACCTTGTGGCAGATCCCGTATTGTAGCCAAAGTTGTTTTAGCCAAGTAATAAGGCAACTTCGGAAAACACCTTAGGTAAAGAAAAAAGGAAGAACTCTTCTTGAAAATTGGAAGGCTCATCCTGTGTAATGAAACTTCTTCTTAACGTGTCCTTCATTCACTCACATCAGAAACATTTGCTGAGCACCGAAGGTGTGCACACGTTCTGATTGATGCTGTTCGTCATCAGTCCAGTTTATTCCTGGCTCAGAGCTGCACGTAGAGACTCCTGTAAATAGACCTTAGATCAGTTCAGTGCAGTTCAGTCGCTCAGTCGTGTCCCACTGTTTGCGACCCCATGGACTGCAGCACACCAGGCCTCCATGTCCATCGCCAACCTCCGGAGCTTACTCACACTCATGTCCATTGAGTCGGTGATGCCATCCAGCCATCTCATCCTCTGTCCTCCCCTTCTCCTCCCACCTTCAATCTTTCCCAGTATCAGGGTCTTTTCAGATGAGTCAGTTCTTCGCATCAGGTGGCCAAAGTATTGGAATTTCAGCTCCAACATCAGTCCTTCCAATGAACACCCAGGGCTGGTCTCCTTTAGGATGGACTGGTTGGATCTCCTTGCAGTCCAAGGGACCCTCCAGAGTCTTCTCTAACACCATAGTTCAAAAGCATCAATTCTTTGGCGCTCGGCTTTCTTTATAGTCCAACTCTCACATCCATACATGGCCACTGGAAAAACCACAGCCTTGACTACATGCACCTTAAGAGGAAAAGTCACTGGCGGCCTGCATCATCATTTAGAACATAGAAGCTCTGAATTTTATACAAGCTCTGGATGTAAGTTCTTTTGAGCCAGTTAAACTTCTTGTTCTTCGGTTCCTCTGTCTGCAGATGGAACGATCCAGCCTTGAGGTGGCTGTCTCTCTTGTGTGTTTTCATGAGCACACATGAAGAAAGGGAAGCACAATGCTCTGAGGGGTTGGGGTCAAGGGACCTTCTGCTCCAGGGAGGGGGCGTGGGCTGCAGAGAGCGGAACACAGAGCGCTGACTCTTGTCTGATCTGCCCTCTTCCCTCTGCGATGATGGCTCACCAAGCAGTCTCTCCTTATTGGAAACTCAGAAGCTTGAGACTGTTTCAGTGATAAAGGTAAGCTGAGAGAGACAACTGTGCTACCTGTGAGGCTACCTGTAATCTTGAGGTTTATCTTAAAACGTCCCAGAACTAGTGGAGACATGGACACGAGGCAGTGAATGGCCGGGTCAGGAGTTTAGACTGTTAACCTGCAGTCCGACCCCTGACCTCATCACAGCAAGGGCACGTAGGGTACCCCAGCCCACTGGCCTTAAGCATCGTCCTGCCTCCTTGGCTTCTGTGACTGACCTCTCCTGGGGTGGATCCGTGGAAGGGAATGAGAGGGAACGCCACTCACACACACTAGCTGGTGCAGCAGAAGGGCTTTATGGATCGATTATGCAAAGGAGAGCTCGAGCTGCGCTGGGCTCACCAGGAGGGGCCTCACTCGCCCCCCAGACAAGCTCCTTTGACAAAAACGAATTCGTTTGTCCCTTCTCACACCTTCACATGGTAGAAACCAGATCATGAAGTATTTCAGAATTCCACGAGTAGTTTAAACTATGAGTTCAGGGAGACATTTAGCATTCTGTGGTAATTCCATCCTGGTTCGCACTGTTATTTGCGTTCTTTGGGGTTTTTTTATATTATTTTCTGATAGATATTTTCAGATCCTAATTATTTGATAGTGTATCATATTTGATGTGACGTGATAATTGACTTTAGAAAGCATTTACCAAGATATCTGGGCCAGGGGACGTCCCTGGTGGTTAAGACTTTGCCTTCCAGCGCAGGGAGTGGGGTTTAATCCCTGCTTAGGGAACTAAGATGCCATGTGCTTTGCAGCCCTCCTGCCCCCCTCCCCCCCAAAAAAAAAACAAAACAGAAAGCAGAAGCAATGTTGTAACAAATTCAATAGAAACTTAAAAAATTAGTCCACATCTGAACAAAAATCTTTAAAAAAAAATAAGCCTTGGTTCGCTTTCTGATATTTTGAATACCTTTGAGGTGTTCCTTTTAGGGTTCTGTGGGAAATGAGATCACAAGTACATCGTCTCGGAACTGGGGACGGGTGCTGCTCAGCTGTAAAGCTCGTCGGAGGCGGGTTCTGCCTGGTTTAGTTTTGTGTCTTCCGCGGTGCTTCGCACTGTGAGCTGCGCACAGTAGGTGCTCCGTAACTGTGTATCGTGTGAATGAACATGAAACGTCACAAAGCAGACGCGAGCCGCTGGTCTCCCGGAGCACCAGGGCAGTAAGGCTGGGGGCGGTCCCTGGCCCAGCTCCTCCCCGCGTTGGCGTTGCTCTCTGCTGGGGCGTTGCTCTCTGCTCAGGAGCGGCAGGCCTTCGGGCAGCTGCGCAAGCTCCGGGCATCCTCTCCCGCCTCCCAGGAGCGTTTTCCGGATGACAGGAGAAGACAGACGTGACAGACTGGGATGTGAGCGTCAGCCAGTGCGGCTCCGGATTGTGAGAGAGCCCCGGAGGCTCGGGCTCCAGCAGGATGAGCCAGTGGCGGCTCTAGAGATACCCAGGGTGACCAGACCAGCAGGGGTGGGTGGAGAGGTAGCATCCTTGGCTTTGAGCCCCTTCGCTGTAGGAGTTGGGTCTAGTCTGTGTCCCAGAGAGAGGCGGATGCATTCCCTCCGATCTCTAAAAACGAAGTCTAAGCCGGCTGTCACGTGGGCTCTGTGCGCAGCCCTCATCTTACTGAGCTTTGCAGATACTCTGTTTTTTCCACAAATTGAAGGTTTGTGGCCACCGACGTCAAACAAGTCTTCTGGTGCCATTTTTCCAACAGCATTTGCCCACTGTGTGTCTCTGTCACAGTTTGGCGGTTCTCACCCTACCTCACATTTTTCACTCTATTTGTTATGGGGGTTGTGATCAGTGATTTTTGACGTTGCTATTGTAAACGTTTGTGGGGCACCCTGGGGAGCACCCGTATAAGACAGCAAACTTAATTGAAAATGCTGTGTCTGTTCTGACCGCTCTCTACTCCCAGCCATTCCCCCTGACTCCCTCTTCACAGTCTCTCTGTTCCCTGAGACTCAACAGTATTGAAATTGGGCCAGTTAATGGCCCTACAAGGTCCTCTAAGTATTCAAGTGAAAGGAAGAGTCACATGCCAGGCCTCTCACTTTAAATCAAAAGTCAGAAGTGGTGACGCGTAGTGAGGGAGGCTCCTCGAAAGCCACAACAGGCCGAAAGCTAAGCCTCTGGCCATTTACCTACCTTGTGAACGCAAAGGAAGAGTTCTTGAAGGAAGTGAAAAGTGGTCCTCCAGTGACCACACGAACGATAAGAAAGAAAAATAACCTCGTTGCTGTTGTGGAGAAAGTTTAATGTTCTGGACAGAAGATCTGAACAGCCACCACACTGCCTCAAGCCAAAGTCTAATCCAGGCAAGGCCCTAACTCTTCAGTTCTCTGAAGCCCGAGACAGGTGAGGAAGCCGCAGGAGAAAAGGCTGAAGCCGGCAGAGGCTGGTTCATGAAGTCTGCAGAGGGAGACCGTCTCTCTCTCTAATCAAGTGCAGGGTGAAGCCGCAGGTGCTGATGTAGGAGCTGTAGGTCATCCAGAAGACCTAGGGAAGGTAATCCGTGAAGGTGGCTACAGTAAGCCGCAGACTTTCAATATATTGCATTGGCCAAAATCCCAGTGGATGGACTAGATGAACTATTTGGTCAGCCCAATAGATGAAACAGTATTATGTTGGAAAAAGACACCATCAAAGACTTTCATAGCTGGGAGTCAGTACATGGCTTCAAAGCTTCAAAACCCTCTCTCTGTGAGGGCTAATGCCACTTGAAGGCAGTGCTCATTCACCATCCAAAAAGCCCTGGGGCCCTTAGGACTTAGGTGAAATCTGCTCTGCCCTGTGCTCTATACATAGAGCAACAAAGCCTGGATGGTGGCTCATCCGTTTACAGCACGGTCTACTGATTATTTTAAACCCACTGTTAAGACTGCTTAGAAAAGAAGATGTCTTTTAAAATATTACTGCTCACTGCCAATGCACCTGGTCCCCGGGAGCTCTGATGGAGACGTACAACAAGATTAATGTCCTCATGCCTGCAAACACATCCATTCTGTAGCTCACAGATCAAAGAGCAGTTTTTATGTTTAAGCCTATTAAGAAATATGTCATTAGACTATAGCTGCCATAGATAGTGATTCCTCTGATGATCTGGGCAAAGTCAATTGAAGACCTTCTGGAAAGGACTCACCATTCTAGATGTTAAGAGCATTCCTGATTCCTGGGAAGAGGTCAAAGCACCAGTGTTAACAAGGAGATCGGGAGAAGTTGAGTCTAACCTTCACAGATAGCTCTGAGGGGTTCGAGACTTCAGTGGAGGAAGTAATGACAGATGAGGAAACAGCAGGAAAACTAGGATTAGAAGTGGAGCCTGTGGATGCCCCTAAAGGGCTGTTGCCTCCTGATAAAATCCGGATGGGTGGGAAGTTGCTCCTATGGATGAGCGAAGCAAGTGGTTTCTTGAGAGGAAGTCTACACCTGTGACGATGCTGTGAAGGTGGTTGGCATAACAACAAAGAGTTCAGTGTGTTCCTTCACCTTACCGATAAAGCAGCAGCAGCAGGTTCGAGAGCACTGACTCCAGTCTTGAAAGAAGTTCTACTGTGGAACAAGTGCTTTCCAGCAGCATTGCATGCCACAGAGAAATTGTTCATGAAGGGAGCAGTCCAGTCAGGGTGCAAACTTCATTGCTGTGTTATTTCAAGAAATTGCCGCAGTCACCCCACTGATGCCCTTTCTCCAGTACAAGTGCATCTGAAATGGACTTAATGACGTAAATTTCACAGGGGCAGACATTCTTACAGAAACCCACCACCATCTCTCCAATCCTTCTAAAACATAATAGTGCCAAAATTCTCCGCAGGATGCGGTGTTAGCCTCTGCTTGAGGTTTTGGCATCTAAAGTGGAAAGAGTCTTTGCAGAGCGTGTCATGCAAACCCTTCCTTTCTTCCGTGAGGAGACCACGACGGCGGTCCACAAACTGTGACTTGACCTCCACTTCATGGGCTGTTGACCCGGCAGGCTGGTTCAGCACAGCCCACCGTGTTACCTGTGGTATTCAGCCTTCTTACACTCTCTGTGCCGATAATACCGTTGGTAAGCAAGGAGTGGTACAGGGGACACAGGCATTCGTTGGATTGTTTACATTGTTCCGGGTGTTTGGGAAGCAACTTAGCAATACATCCAAGGTTAATAAAAATATTTACATCTTCTGACTCATTCCAGGGAGTTTTTCATAAGTAAATTGTCTAAAGTTTCTTAAAATAGTGGAAATATGTGACACTTGAGAATTGAGATAAGTAAGTAAAAATAGGCTTCCCTCATGGCTCAGTTGGTAAGTAAGAAGAAAGTAAAGGGCCTTCCCTGGTGGTCCAGCGCTTAGGAGTCCACCTTGCAATGCAGGGGACGTGGGTCTGATCCCTGGTTGGGGAACTAAGACCCCACAGACCTCAAGAAACTAAGCCCGCATACCACAAGTGCCACACCCACGCACCACGGCTAGAGAGTCCTCAGGCCATGGCAGAGGGCCAGCTAAGGCCCAAGGCAGCCTAGTTGGTTAATTAATTAAATATGATGTTGCCGTTTAATAACAGTGATGAAGGCTACAGAGTATTAAATAATGCAAAAGTATTTACGACGTTTTACTAAATAAACACAGGAGAATGCAATGTAATACACTTGGGTTCACATCTGTCAGCATCATCTGTGTGCCCTGAGAAGCCTGGGAAGTCAACTCTGGAGTTCCGACAGTAGCTCATCTCGCTGGGTGGTGAAATTTTGTACATTATTTTGCAGTATGGTGATTTCCGTAACTGCTGTTTCAATGCCATTTACTCAGTAATTTTAATCAGATTTTTAAAAATTCAACCTCACATTTCAAAGACATTAGATTTCTTCCATTGATGAATATGTAAGAGCTATAGATGGCTCCTGGAAACATTTGGAAGAGAAAAACAAGCAAATAGGAAAAAACATCCTGTTGTTATGCTTATGTCAGATTTTCTCAACTTTTTATGTCTTTACTTGTTTAATTACTAATCTACTTGTTTTAATTACTTATTTAAATTGTAAGATTAGCATTTAAATGAAAAGCCTTTTTGTTTCTCTAATTTATTTCTCTCTTTGATTTTACATAATCATGAGACAGTAGAATTTAAATTTTTATCTCACTCTCTAAAAGTGAAGGAATTCTAACTCCCCACAGGGAGGGACATAATTACAAGTGTTCTTAGAGCCGTTCCAGATTCCAGGAGAGAAATGGCCAAGGAAATCCAGAAGGTTCTTCCCGGCACTGATGCCAGCAGACCCGCTGCTAGGACAAGGCTGTGGAGGGGCACCAGCAAGCATTTCCACCCCAAGCTGACCAAGCTGGGCACCAAGTCAGAGCCGTGAAGGAGGAATAGCCTTGTCTGGTCCGTAACTCAGATGGCCAGCGCCGGCGCCGACAGCGCCCAGTGAAGTGTTTTGTTTGGCCCACACAGTAGCTCTGTACACACTCAGCGTCCGCCTTCCTGGCTTTGCTCTAAGAACGGGAGGCTCTGGCAGCAGCCAGACATGCTGTTCTCACAGATAACGGAGCTGGCTGGTGGGCCGGGGCAGCTGGCCCGTCCCAGAGTGACCAGCCCGGCCTCGGGGTGTCATAACGTTTAGTCTACAGACAAAAGGGTGGCCTGAGAAGTCGGCATCTTCTGCAGGAACCCTGTAGGAGGCTGTGGCCCACAGCGTCTGTGTGCAGTCTCTGTTTCTTCCCGCTTCTGCAGGGCTCAGCACATCCTCTCTGTCCTTCTGTGCTTGTCTTTTTCCTTTGGTGTCTCAGACGGTCTCTTCCTTTGTACTCCTGATAGTTTCTTTTGCTTTTTCTCCCTCTCTTCCTCCCCTTTCTTTGTCTGCCCCTCATATGACAAGACAGAACAAAAAACAAACATATTTTTACTTATTTCAATTCTCATTTTCATTCTGTTTTTAGCCTTTTAAATTGTACATAAATGTATATATTTAACTTTTTAAATTGTATAATTTAGCTTTTTAAACTATTTTCCAATGATTATTTTCTTTGTTTCGATTTAGAATTTTTAATTGAAATGTAGTTGATTTACAATGTTGTCAGTTTCTGCTGCACCTCTGTGTGATTCAGTTATATATATATATATATATACACACACACACACACACACACATATAGGCTTCCCTGGTGACTCAGATGGTAAAGAATCTGCCTGCAATGCAGGAGACCCAGACTCAATCCCTAGGTCAGGAAGAGTCCCTGGACAAAGGAATGGCAACCCCCTCCCTTGCCTGGGAAATCCCATGAACGGAGGAGCCTAGTGGGCTACAGTCCATGGAGTCACAAAGGCAGACGCGACTAACTAGTGACTGACAGTTCTTCTTTCCCATATATATACACATGCTTCTGTCTCTGTGTGTGCTCAGTCGTGTCCAACTCTGCGGCCCCGTGGACTGTATGTGTGTGTGTGTGTGAGTGCGCGCGCACGTATGCATGTATATATATAGATAGATAGATAGATAGATAGATAGATATCTATATCTATATAGATATAGTTTGCATTTGCTAATCCCAAACTCCCAATCCTTTCCTCTCCTGTTTTTACTTTTAGCATAAGTGAGTAGAATATGTTATATCAATACTCATGTTTTTCAAAGACCTGAAAAGACATCCAGTCGCAGCTCCGTCTTTCTGGCCCCAGACCCGTTCCGCTGCAGGTGAGGGTGGGCTGATGCCCCACTGCAGTCACACCTGCACAGCATCATTCGACCTTAAGGAGGAGTCTTCTCTGAGCGAGACCCTGGGCTGCACGAGGAGCTGGGTGGTGGGGTACCAGATTCATAAAACACAGTGTCTACTTCCAGGAAGCTTTAAGCCCAGATACAAAAGAAGTCAGCATCTGAATGAAATATATTCCAAGTTGCAGTCCCATGTGGGACGGGAATAAGGAAGGAAGGAGGAAAGGGTCTTGGTGCTGACAACAGATGAGGTCTTGAAGGGGGAGCGTTACGGCCACCCCTGGGAGGGGACTGTGGTCTGCAGACCAGTGGAGAGAGGCATCCTCACAGCGTGAACAGATGGAGTTAGGAGGGTTCTGGGCAGACCATGTCGAGAAGTCATGACCTGGTAAGCTTGTCTGGGAGGGGCCTGGGAGGCTGTGGCTTAAAAGTCCTGGAAAAGAGCAAGTCACATGTGTGGTACCTTGTGGGTCCTCTTTACTCTGTCAGAGATTGGAGCGGATAGGATTTTCAAGGACAAGTATGTGTTTTAGGAAAGTCTAGACTCTGGTATGAAAGGGTATGTGGAAAAGAGAAAGATTCTAGGTCAGGAGTCCCCAGGGGCTGCTTCAGGTCCAGATGAAGAGAAATGATGCCCTGAGTGGAGGGAGAAAAGCAGATATGGGGTGGGTTTATGTCATGTTGTGGAGGGGGAACAGGGAAGACTTGGAGACGCTGTGTGTGCAGGCAACTGAGAGCTGAAGCAGTGGTCTGGGTGGTCTGGGGAACCTGAGCCTTGTTGATGGAAGAGGGGCCATCTCAGGGAAGTCAGAGATCTCGGTCGGGAGACATCAGGCCAGGTGGACGGGTGGCCAGGAAACTTTGAGGAAGAAGATGTGCAAGGTTTACACAGGATACATCAACCGATGGTTGATGTCTGAGTGCTCACAGTGCAATCAGAAGTATCCTAAACACAGTATATATATATCTTATTTAGCTGAAGTCCTTGGGAACCTTGTGAGTGGGAGCATTTACTGTTTGTTTAATCAATAAGAAAGCTGAAGCTTATGAAGGTTAAAATAATGTTTTCTGGGTAACATAGCTGTTAACTGGGACTCCCAAGAGCTGAAATCAGCTTTGCCTAATTCCAAACAAAGTTACTTTTGAATTGCATAAGGGATCCAGCCGCAGTGTTTGTACCCACAGGGATCCAGGGGGACTGAGGCCATCACCTCGAGACTGAGAAGGAGGCCCAGCTTCAGATGCATTTTCATACCTGTGGTCCCCCGTGGCATGTCACAGTATTGCTCCTGGAGGTCACCTCGTGTTGACTAAAGATTACAGATGCAAAATACTGCATCAACTTAGCATAATGCAAAAATCGATGATGCGTCGAAGTGCACGGAATGGTCCATTTTCAAGGTCAGAGGGAGCTCGGCTTTGTGAAGCCACCTGGAGACTGTTCTCCGCGGTCGCGCTTCTGTCGTCCTTTCACCCTGTTCCCTAGCAACTGCGTGTTCAGGTTTCCTCTGGCATCAGCAGGCAGTGCTGGGAGCAGCGCCCAGGGCTGTCTGATCCCACATAAAGTGATTTCTAGGGGAATGAGGGGCCCAGGTACAGGCCCTACCACCTGGGCCATGAGCTCCCTTCTTCCTCGCTGACCAGGGACAACCGTCCACTTCCGGTTTGGCACGCGCTTCCGTGGAGCCACAGGTGTCCTCCTGTGCGGGTGTTCAGCCCCTCAGTCGTGTCCGACAGTGTCCTCCTAGGACTCATGTAATCTGGCCGCTGTTTGGTTCTTGTTCCATCGTTACTAATCTGTGTATTTTATTTATGTAGCTTTTTTTCCTTTTATGAGGCGATTGTTTCCACAAAAGGACCTGTGGATATAGCGATGCTTTCTGCTCTTCATCTCCCCTCTGTTACTTGGTAGTTTGGAGCGTCCTGTCATTTTCTTCCTTTCCCGCATGGCCACCTTTCCTTCTCGCACTCGTAATCACACATGTGTATCTAGTATGAGAAAACAGGGCACAACCCTTTGGATATGCATCTCACCAGGAACATGACCGTGTAAACACACACACACGGATCACCATCCGTGTAAACCAGTATTTTTTTAAGTTAGAAGAGTGTTATTAAAACATTGCGTCACTGACAACTAAATAGCCCCAAATAATGCAAAGTATAAACTATACACTGATCTCACTAACGAGCATCAATGAAAAAATTATAAGTAAAATATTGGCAAGTAGAGTTCAGTCATGTATGAGAACCATAATGTTCTCTGAACAGTAAGATGTGATCATGACAACAGCTTTCAGGTGTCAGGAAATCAATCAACAAAATTCACTGCAACTACACAATAACAGGAAAATACTTATAATTATGTCACAAGATGCTGAAAGGGCATCTGATAAAATTTATCAACCACGCCTGATAAAAATTCCGAGTAAGATAAGAGTAAAAACTGCTTAAATATGATAAAGACTATTTACCATGAACCAATGAGCAAAGAAAATCTTTCTAAATGGCAAACAATAAAACCATTTCCATTATAGTCAGGAAGGAATACTCAACACCACCATTAATATTTAATATGTTCTTGGATGATGGGTAATGCAGTATACAAGCAAACTACATGCTGAGTACAGGAGAATCTCTCTCTCCTGATAATATGACTCTACTTCAGAAAACCTAGAAGACATTATTTTTTAAAACTACAGTAATTAATAAGAAAATTTATTAATATAGCTTAAATACATAAATAAATCAATACCTTCTCTATTCCTTAACATGAGTATCTAGAGGTAGAAGTGGAGAAAATATTCCATTTACAACACAAAAACTACAAAGACCTAGGATAAATCTAAGAAAAACATTAAGAGTTAGAATAAAGCAAACTATAAAATCTTGTTGAAGATTTGAAAAAAATAAAGAGATTCAATGTACTCTTAAAAGTATCGAAAAGCAGAGACATTACTTTGCTGACAGGCATCTGTAGTCAAAGCTATGGTTTTTGCAGGAGTCATGTAGGGGTGTGAGAGTTGGAACATAAAGCAGTCTGAGTGCGAAAGCATTGATGCTTTTGAACTGTGGTGTTGAAGAAGACTCTTGAAAGCCCATTGATCTTCAAGATCAAATCAGTCAGTTCCAAAGGAAATCAACTCTGAATATTCATTAGAAGCACTGATGCTGAAGCTCCAATACTTTGGCCACCTGATGTGAAGAACTGACTCATTGGAAAAGACCCTGATGCTGGGAAAGACTGAAGGCAGGAGGAGAGGGGGATGACCGAGGAGGAGGTGGTTATCTTGTCTTTCATATGCTTTCCATGGACATGAGTTTGAGCAAGTTCCAGGAGATGGTGAAGGACAGGGAAGCCTGGTGTGCTGCAGTCCATGGAGTTGCAAAGAGCTGGACATGACTGAGCGACTGAACAATAACAACAGCAATGTAATCTTAGGTGAGAATACACTGTTTAAAATGTTAATTCCCTTAAAATTGACATAAAACTTTAAAATAATCTTAATTAGAACTTTGAAACAATTAATGCTGAACATTTGATAAAATATTTTAGTCAACATACATAACATAGTCAAAGTTACAGTTTTTCCAGTAGTCAGGTACATATGTGAGAGTTGGACCATAAAGAGAGCTGAGTGCCAAAGAATTGATGCCCGAACTGTGGTGCTGGAGAAGACCCTGAGGGTCCCTTGGATAGCAAGAAGACCAAACCAATCCATCCTAAAGGAAATCAACCCTGAATATTCACCGGAAGGACTGATGCTGCAGCTCCAATCCTTTGGCCACCTGACATGAAGAGCCGACTCATTGGAAAAGACCCTGATGCTGGGAAGGATTGGGGGCAGGAGGAGAAGGGGACGACAGAGGGTGAGATGGCTGGAGAATCAAACACAACCGAGTGACGGAACTGACGAAAAGCTTGCACACTACTCTCCAGTTTGGGCTTACCTTCACTCACTCAGTCCTTACTGAGGGTACTTACAGCAGATTCCTGTTATTCACAGCAGCTATATTTCAGAAAGTCTCCACAAACACTGTTCCTAGGGGATATACAGGGGTAGGTTCCTGGGAGTCTTGGTCACTGTAAAGATCCCTAATTCAGGTGAAGCCAATTGCTTTAGAGTCATTTCCTTGCTTTATTGTTGCATGAGCAAACGGAGGTGAAAGTTGTGCGGGTGATGTGATTTTTAGCTGTAGTTCAACATCTCATGTTTGCGTGTGGGCATAGGATCGTTTGCAGAGTGAGGCATGCCAAGCTGACAGCATCTGGCTCTCTTACTGGTGTGAGGGTCTGTACCGCAGTGAGAGTGCTTCAGAGAAGTCAGACACGTTGAAGGGAAACACAGCATTTTTTATTATTTCATGTATGTAAAATCACCTGTGTGCTGTGAAGGAATTTGAAAGGAAACATGATAACGAGTCCCCTATCCACAGACTTGTGAGTCGGTGTCTGTGGAGGTGCAGAGGCAGGTTGCCAAATCAGGTGTGGAATGCGCTTCTATCTTAGGAACAAATCTGCTTAATATAAGCTTCTAAGTATAAGAATGAGCAAAAGAATGTGTGCTTGAAGATGTGTGTTAGTTGCCAGGTCGTATCCGACTCTTTGTGACCCCATGGGTTGTAGCCCGCCAGGCTTCTCTGTCCCTGGAATTCTCCAGGCAGGGATACTGGTGTGGGTTGCCATTCCCTTTTCCAGGGGATCGTCCCAACCTGGGTCTCCTGCATCTCAGGCGTAAGCTTTACCGGTCTGAGCTACTAGGGAAGCCCATGCTTAAAGATACAGAGAAGTTGGGAATCTTGCGGGAAAAGAATTGCTTTTATGTTTATTTATATTGACTTGTTTCAATAGATATAATATGTTTTGTTGAAATTTGAAAAACAACAAATAAGGTGTAAACAAATAAGGTGAACATTATTCCATTAGCCAGAAAAAGGACCTAGCCATTCTTAATAGACTTTAGCAAGTTTGCTACAAAGGAATTTTATTAAATTTTGATGGTGGCGCCATCAGGCACAGTCTCAGTGCAAGATTTTGAGTTATACGTAATGTTTTAAAATTCTATGTTATTCTGTTTCTTTTAGGAGTCCTTAAGAGCCGTCAGATATGAAATATCTCCAGACAGAGAGTACGCTCTTTTTTCATATAACGTGGAGCCAGTGAGTACTCTTCTTTCCTATTTATAGAAATGTGCTTCTTTATTCTAATACCGTATTAAGTATTTTCCCCTGAATCTCCATTCTTACTGATCTTTGAATCCTATAATAGTTAATGGGTCTGAGATAGTCTCCTTTTATGCCACACTGCCACCTAGGAGAGAAGAAAGGTATGAAAATCTTTTTAGCAGAGAAAAAAAAACCCCACTCCTTTAAAGGCCTATTTTATAGGATTTCCTTGGTAACAAAAAGTTGTCTTTTTATAGATTTATTTTACCCTTGTGTAAATTATTTTTCTTGCCATTTTCTCAGTCACACCATACATTTTATCCTAACAACAAAAACTGACTTCCAGGTTGTCCCTAAATTAAAATCAAGTGTTAATTATCTCCTGTCATCACAGTTTTCTAGAGAAGATTTGAACTGTCACTTTCTTTATATAAACCCTTGTTTTTAGCACTTTCTCTATGAATCTCCCCTAAAATTTCACCAGACTTTTTTATAAAATCTCATCCTGGTCTTTGGTGACAATGTAAAACTGGGTCTCCCTTCTTTTTAATGTGCTGATATATTAGAATTCATTTTGGCTCTTTAAATTGAGTGAGAGGGTGCAATGTCTTTAAGTGAGACAGATGCTTGGCTTCTAAGAGATTAGCAGCCTTAGAAGTATGCCTCAGTGGAAATTTTTTCTCTGGCAAATAAAATGTTGAATTCCACTGCTTTCTAGTTCTTTTGAGACTATTCTAATTGGAGTTTCGTGAAGCTTCTGTGAGATGTAACAGTACCTGCATCATCATTCATGTCTGAGTAGCTCCTTGGTGAGTTTGAGAGAATCTTCCCCTGGCACGAGCCAGGCAAGCTTGAGTTATACATCAGCAAGGAAGCTGGGGTTTGCATGGAGAAGCAACTCCGATTCTAGACATTTTAGAATTTCTTTTCAAAGTAACTTGACAACTGGGTTACTGTTTCTTGACAACTGGATTTCAGTCTCAATTAAAACCTCAGTTGGAGATTTATTCCTCCAAAGGTAGATCTTTTTAAGTTCTCTGTCTTCATTTTTCCATTTACTAGTTTTAAAAATGTCCATTATGTAAAAGTTTTCATTTTCTCCATCTGAATCCTTTGGAACAATTAGTCATCTTCATCTGTTTGATTAGGGAAGTCAGTGAACTTGACATGCTAGCTTTGGGACTCCAGACATCCTACACCCAACCCGACACACCTCTGAGCCTGATAGCCGTGGCTTCCAGCCCGTTTCACTGCCCTTGGAAGCTACCAAACATGTAATCTCCACCCTTGAATAAGACAAGAACCCCAGTAGATATTTGAAGGATGTTTGTGGGAACGGGGAAATGAGCTCTGAATCGCTCCAAGGAGACACAACCAACAGCCCAGTGAGAAAAGCATCCAGAGACAGATTTCAGGTCATCTTCCCAGAAAGTCTTTTAGTAAGAGCAGGGTCTCAATAGTGCTGTTGGTGATGAACATCCTGCTCTTCAAGACTTCAGAACAAAGATTGTATTTGCTCTTCAGAATCTTCTAGAGGAGATTCTCCTGCAGGCCCGTTTGGAATACCTGGGCCCCTGTGGCTCGGTCCATCATAGAGTTCTCCACCATCCTCCTCTTTCCTCCCCATGCCCCTAGGAATCACATTGCAGCTGATGCCATTTTGGGAAAGAATATTTTGCTGAACCCGGGTCTTCATCATATAGAACACAGGCTGTAAATAGACGCCTTGAGCCGTCACTTTCTCCCTGCACAGCATCCGTTGGCCTTCGGAGTAGAAGTGCTTTCAGTTTGAATTACCAATTGAGGGAAAATGTTAAAAAAAAAAAAAATTGTACTGATTTAGCTATATTTTCAACTGTAAAAATGATTAAAGTATCAAAAATGTGTGCTATATTTTAAAAAATCTGTAGAAGTGGATATTTGTAACTTGAATCAAAGCAGTAACCCTTGATGGTTTCCAAGTGCTGAGCCGTCACTGCACAAGCAGCCGGCCTGAACTGTGTGTTCCCCCTCTCGGTCCTTCAGACTAGCAGTCAGTTCCCAGTCGTTTGACGTCAGCTAGTTCCTCCACTTGCCCGTTTTTAATGTCGACAGCTGCTCAGAGAGCAGGAGGTCTTTGATGTCCTGTCCATTCCCTTGGGACGTGGCCCAGGACCACGTGTGTATTTTTGGTGCTGAACAGATATGTTTGTGGTATTATCTTCTCTCTTGACTTCTTAGCTCTGGATCAAGATTCAAAGCGACTTTTTCTAAGCCCTTGAAATTCTATCAAATACGCAAAAAGAAGAAAAAAATTATGTCATGAAAGAAAGAGACCCCCATTTGTGAAACATTTTAGTAACATTCCACATTTATTCTGGAAATGCAGGATCTTGCTAATTAGCATATCTTTTTTTCCCTACTAAACTCTTAACAATATTATTAAACTTATAGCTTCACTAACAGCCTTGAACATCCACAAATTAGCTAATTTTTAACTGTGTCAACCATAGGCTTTTTACATGGTCTTAAAATTACCCTTTTAAAAAAATATAAAAAGTTACCAATTAGACTTGAGAAAGAAACCCAAGGGCAGTTTCTCCATTTTTTCCAGGCCTTAGATGTCTATAGAACCATAAATGTCTCTAGAATTGAAAAGTAATAAATAGTGTTATGTTTTTATTTATGTGTACCAATCCTGAAGTTTGCAAAATATGTTTATTTATACCTTCTCGCCTCTGCTCAAAAGACCACTCCTGCCCACAAAGAGCCAGTTATTTTGTTCGTTTTGCTTGTAGAACTCCATAACATTTCTCAGTGTATCACTAGAGGGTTCTCTTGAAACTAAGCTAGACATTGGGGGATAGTAATTTTTTTTATTTTTAATTTGAAAGCTATTTTAACTATACTAACTAAACTATACTAATAGGAGTAAATTTCCTTAAAGTTATCTAATTAGAGCAACCATGTTCCTTCATATTGAAGTATATTTGGCAAATGTGAAAAGTTTCTAAAACTCTTGGGGAGGAGGGGAAAAAATTTAAACCTTGATATTCTAGATCATTTAAAAATATTAATACATTTTGTGACTTTCAAAGAGGAAAGAGAAAGTATATCTGGAAAATATCCTTTCTTAGCAATTCTTTTCTAAAAGAGCCAGTGAATCTTTGTGGAAGTTTCGCTGCGATGTCTAAAGGAGATGCTGTACTGTGCTCAGTCTCTCCGTCGTGTCCATCTGCGCGACCCCACGGACTGAGCCCTCCAGGCTCCTCTGTCCATGGGATTCTTCAGGAAGAATACTGGAGTGGGTTGCCATGCCCTCCTCTAGGGGCTCTTCCCGACCCAGGGACCGAACTCCACTTCTCTTATGCACAGGGCACATCTACTGAGGGACTATATGATGATGAGTTCCTTCCTTCCTTACCTGGCTTCCCAATCAGATGGCCCAGAGCTGTGATGATAGCCTCTATAGAGGGCTGTGTTTGGGGCAGGAAAATGAGTTCTCATCGGTCCTCTGCAGGCGACTTTCTGACGACCTCAGGTGGCCCAGACCTCTGTGGTTCTCCTGCCGGAAGCGGAGATGCTGTCCTGTCCATTACTGACTTAGGGATGTTATGAAACCAAAATGGAGGATCACCTAGCTGTCTGGGTTACTGTGTATCTTAAATTCATGATATAAGAAGATGCCTGATCCAGATCTTGAACATCGTGGGTTCTATCTATGTAACTTCTTGCTATGATTTTTTGTTTTTATTACAATACTTTCAGGATTGGTGGTATAAGGATACTACATAAATCCAGGGAAGTACAGTGTTGCTACCATTCTCTTAAGCACCCAAGTGAAAGCTTACTCTTTTTTTTTTAGTACTAACTACTTCTGGAATCTCAAATTTAGCAATAAAATTAGAATACAGTGAGAACTTATTAGGCCATTAAATGTGGATATATGTCTCTTGCTGTACTGGTGTACATCTTAAAGAGCTTTTTTTTAAGTTTTGTACTAGAAAAGGAGAGTGTACAAAGAACTACTGTTATGTTCTTTCTGTTTTCTAAGGATTGTGTATTAGCAGTTAAAGATGATACCACTTAGCTGGGGAAGTTACTCGAATCATTTGTTATTCTAAATACAGATGGTGGTTTATGGAGGTAGTATGCTTCCATCCATACCCAGGTGTCATTATTGTCAGGTTTTTAAAAAATTTATTTTATTAAACTAGAGTTGATTTATAATGTTGTGTTAATTTCTGCTGCACAGCAAAGTATTTAAGTGAGATATATATATATATGTGTGTGTGTATATATATATATATATTCTTTTTCCTATTCTTCTCCATTATGATTTATCACAGGTTACTGAACATAGTTCCTGTATACAGTAGGGCCTTGTTTATCCAGCCTGGCTATCATAGTTTACACCTGCTAATCCCAAACTCCCACCCCGTCCCTCCCCTCCCCTTACCCCCTTGGTCAAGTTTTGTGTCTCTCAGCATCCCTGGTCAGCCTTGCCTGTGGTCTGTGGCACAGAGGTCTAGAAATCCACATGTGTGTCTTGATCAGCCTCGGGCGCCTTTCCTTCCTACGGAGGCAGGAAGCAGCCGTTTCCTCACACGTGTTGGGTGTCCAGCACTAAAAGCTTTGAGCCAAGTCCCAGACCTCCTCTCTTTGCTTTTCTCAAAGGCAGACCATGGGAGATGCTGGTGACACAGGAGTTTGTGGTCCCTTGGCTTCTAGCATCTTTCTTCCTCAGTGGGGGGGCGGAGGGGAGGGGTGCACAGCCCCAAGGTTCTTGATTCCCACCCCCTCCCCCGACAGGCATCCTGCTCAGACCTGAGATAAGATGGTTTCATGCTGAGCTTCTTGCAGGAATTTGAAGGCGTTTTCAGATCTAATAACTTGCTACCCTTTTCCTGCCCTTGTGATAAGTTTATGCAGCCCATTTTTGCCATCTAAGGGACCATAAACTTTACAATTCATATGAAATTTGAAAGACAGCCAAACACGCATAGGTCTAGTCGGACCTGTCGGGTTTAAGGTGAACCTAAGCAGAATTCTAGAATCTACAGTACCTATGTCTATGAGAGTTAAGTTTTTAAGTTTATTTTTAATTGAAGGATAATTTCTTTACAATATTTCTTTGGCTTCTGCCATATCAAAAAGTCTACAAACAATAAATGCTGGAGAAGATATGGAAAAAAGGGAACCCTCTTACACTGTTGGTGGGAATGCAAACTAGTACAGCCACTATGGAGAACAGTGTGGAGATTCCTTAAAAAACTGGAAATAGAACTGCCATATGACCCAGCAATCCCACTGCTGGGCATATACACCGAGGAAACCAGAATTGAAAGAGACACGTGTACCTCAGTGTTCATCGCTGCACTATTTACAATAGCCAGGACATGGAAGCAACTTAGATGTCCATCAGCAGACAAATGAATAAGAAGAAAGCTGTGGTACATATACACAATGGAATATTACTCAGCCATTAAAAAGAATGCATCTGAATCAGTTCTAACGAGGTAGACAAAACTAGAGCCTATTATACAGAGTGAAGTAAGTCAGAAAGAAAAACACCAATACAGAATTTTTTTTTAATTTTCTTTACTTTATTGTGTTGGTTTTGCCATACATTGACATGAATCCGCCATGGGTATACATATGCTCCCCCTCCAGAACCCCCCTCCCTCCTCCCTCCCGATTCCCTCCCCCTGGGTCATCTCGGTGCACCAGCCCCAAGCATCAACCCTGGGCTGGCGATTGATTTCACATATGATAATTAACATGTTTCAATGCCATTCTTCCATATCATCCCACCCTTGCCCTCTTCCACAGAGTCCACGAGACTGTTCTATACATCTGCGTTTCTTTTGCTGTCTCGAATGCAGGGTTCTCGTTACCATCGTTCTAAATTCCATATATATGCATTAGTATACTGTATTGTATATTAACACATATATGTGGAATTTAGAACGATGGTAACAACTACCCTATATGCGAGACAGCAAAAGAGACAGATGTAAAGAACGGACTTTTGGACTGTGTGGGAGAAGGCGAGGGTGGGATGATTTGAGAGAATAGCACTGAAGCATGCGTATTACCATATGTGAACTAGATGACCAGTCCAAGTTCAATGCATGAAACAGGGCACTCAAAGCCGGTGCACTGGGACCACCCAGAGGGATGGGATGGGGAAGGAGGTGGGAGGGGGGACACATGTACACGCATGGCTGATTCATGTCAATGTATGGGAAAAACCACCACAACATTGTGATTAGCCTCCAGTTAAAATTAATTATAAACAAATGACTTGAGACTTTATAATCACAAGGGATTGGCTATAAATTATGGAAACCGAATTTATGGACTGACTGACCAACTCTACTACAAGTCAATTCATGTACTTCTGAGTGTATAAGCTCCTATTTGCAGCCACTGTGGTCACTGCTGTGTGCTTCTGGTATTGACCCCCAGCCAGTCCTTCCTCATTAGAAGAACTGATGAATCTTGGCCCCGGAGTGACTAAGGGAAAGGAATTCTTAACTCTTCAGCTGCTGAACTAGATCTTTCTGTGTTGTCTGCAAGCCTTTTCTGGGCCTTCCTCAGGGAACCAGCCGGTGCCAGTGGTTCTTGCCAGATGAGCCCCTTACATGTTCCCATGCGTCAGGGCTGAGGTCAGCATTGCCGGGAGGTATCTGTCCCCGTGTGCGGCTGTCCACAGGTCCAACTGTGAGGAGCAGGGCAGAGTTCTCAGGAGCCTCTGCTCAAGGCTGAGCCGACATCTCGGTTCCACGCACTGTCTCTAGAGGGAGTAGATCCTGCCTGTGAAGTTCGGTCGTGGTTGATGAGTTCTGTCTGTTTTTGAAGTGAAAGCTGCTTCGCGTTTTGGGGCATTGCTGTGCGGTGTTGGGTCGTAACACAAAACTCGTAACGCAAAACTGGTCCACGATGCACACGCACAGAATTTCGGTTTTCCCGTTTTGCTGTTATTTTTGTTTGTCTTTCTATTCTGGTTTCAGAGCTAGATTTGAAAGCACAAAATTGGACATGGGGGAAACGGGGACCTAACAATAGTTCTTTTCTCCACAAAATGCAAACATTGTTGAGGCAATTGTGTGTGTGTGTGTGAGAGAGAGAGAGAAATGAGGCTCCAGACAGAGAGGAGGAAGAGGGTTGAACTGACCTGCACACCCTATGGGGCCAAAAGTACTGAGTAATGTTTTGGAGAATAGTTTCTGTAGGTGCTTGAAATATTTATTTTTACAAAAAGGCGCTTTCTGGGCATATCTGCAGGCAGCAGGAAAGTCCTCGTTAGGCCACGCGCGCAGCTCTGGGCGTACAGCTTGAGTGACTGTTAACAAGTGATAGCCTGTGTGCAGTGACCTGTGGCGTGCCCTCTGGCCCATGGCATGGCCTCTGGCCTGTGGCATCCCAGACCAACCCTTTGGCCTGGCATGCCTGCGATTAAGAACAGACACTAATTGGCCTCTGTACTTCTTCTCTGGCCCTTCTCCAGCCAGATAACCTTCAGATGTGTATGCAAGATCACGTAGGTCTCTGCCTGGCTTTCACCTTAGACTGATGGCCGGCTCCTCTGCAGGGAGGCCCCAGACGCCTCCGCTTGCTCTTTGCAGCCCTGTCTCTGTCTGCTGCCCCCTCTGACCTCAGGGCCTTTGAACCCACTCCGCCCTCTCCCACCGTCTCTGGGACTTTCAGCCCACGGGGAAAGGACACCTCCTCCAGGTGAAGGAAGAAGCTTGTCTGTAGGCGAAGAGGCAGCGGGACCATTGAGTTTGTCTTGACGCATCCTTTTATTTTTCCCAATAACGCTTGAGAGTGATGGCAGAGGATCGGCATGTCAGAAGAGAGCAGAAGGACCCACTGGCCTCTTCCCCCCTAGGGGCTCGGGGGTGGGCAGGCTGCAGGGCTTGTGCAGATGAGGGTGTGGGGGAGGAGGCCGCCAGGTGGTCCCTTTCCCTGGAGCATTCATCCATCCAGCACCCCCTCTGCTGGTGTCCTCTGGGGCTGGAATTCAGCAGGTGAGTGAAATTGGGAGTTAAGGCTGTTTTCAAAGGAGTGATTATCATGAGGGACCGTGGACACTCACCTGTTCACGGTGGGAAGTGAAGCCCAGAGGGGCCACAAGTGGAGGAGTGTTTGATCAGAAATCGAGGCGAGGAGGCCTGGGCAAAGGCAGCAGACGGATGCAGTGCGGACATCAGAAAGGGCATGTGAGACGCAGGCGATGTCTCAGGACGGCTGAGCCAGTGGGAGAAAGAGAAGACAGGTACGGGGCTCAGGGCACTACCAGGGTGGGAAAGACGTGCTGGAGGATGGGGGCATGCCCTGTGGCATGAGGGAGGAGTTACTGGTGGGGGAAGGACTTTTCTCCTGCATCTTCCAGCCCTTGGTAATCAGGAAGGTTAGGGTGAAATGAAGAGATGAAGAGACGCTCCACGGAAGAGAGGGTGTTGTGATCTGTCGGTAGCCAGCATCAGTGAGGGCAGGAGCAGGGAGGGACAGCTTCAAGGAGAGCCCACCAGTCAAAGGACCAGCATCTCAGAGGACATGCAGAGGGTTTGAGAAGCAGGCCACAGGCCAAGGTTTGGTGGTACCGGCGGATGCTGAGCATCTATAGGAGAGGGCGTTGGGGAGGGGGCCACTGCACTTCCGGGCAGCAGTGACCTCATCCAGGCTGTTCTCAAAGACCTCGGGCTGCAGGAGGGTCTCTGAGTCATCTCAATTAACCAGCGAAGTTGTGTCGTTAGTAATGAAAGAAGTAAAGGGATGTAAATGAGTAGAGCGGGTTTGCGGAGTGGCACAGGGCGGTGTGAAGCAGAGAACACTTGCTTGCTTTTATTGTGAGTGGCCGTCATTGTAATGTATGGAGGGGGAGGAGGCCTCCAACTCTTGGTAGAGATCTGTTCTTCCGTTCCAGTTTAATAGTTCGTCACTGTGGGTGAGCTGCGTAACAGCAACTGTATGCGGGGACTCGGAGCTGATTAATGTGGACAGCAGTTGTCTGCAGAGACTACTGCGGACCGGCCACTGGGCCTCCCCGCGACAGTTAGGGCTCAGAGACTCATCATCTCTCCCCGGTGGTTAGAACGTTTCTGCGTTTCTAAAACCTGAAGGAATTGCATCCTTGTCATGAGTTAGGACCAGTTCCGTTTGTGGCTTTCGGCTCCAACTGCCATCAGGGAAGATGACTTAACAGAGTGATAGGAAGGTGCTGTTGGTAGCGTTGCCAGGAGCACACGCTGTTGGAGAGTTTAGCTCAGCGGTAGAAGCAGACAGCCCATTTCTAGAAGCAGGTTCGGACATGCTCCTGCTTTTCTTCTGGGCAACGAAACTTATTACTTTTACAATAATAGACGGACTTTATTGAAAGTCATGTTCAAGAGTTTACTGGGCTCCTCTTCTTCCTTCGTGTTTTCTGCAGCGAGTAGGCTGTATGGTTGGACAAACTCCGTGATGGGCTCTGCAGATGACACAGCAAATACCCTGGGAATTTGGAGTTTTATTGAACAGTAGGTTTTAATTTTCTAGAGTCTTTTCCCATCTTAGCAGGTCACTTACTCCTGAGTGGTATTGTCACAAAAATCCCAAAAGCAACAGAGGGAGTCTTCAGGCTCACTCTGTGGTGTGGTAGTGAGCACCAGCGTCCGTACCAATACACCTGCCGTGATGGGGCTTCCAGCCAAGTCCGTGACTGTGGGTTTTGAATCTGTGGAAATGAACGAGCAGAAACAGTTGTTGCTTTTGTGTTGTTGTTCGGTCACTAAGTCGTGCCGGACTCTGCGACCCCATGGACTGCAAGCACGCCAGGCTCCCCATCCTTCACCATCTCCTGGACTTTGCTCAAACTCATGTCCATTGAGTCAGTGATGCCAGCCAACCACCTCACCCTCTGTCATCCCTTCTCCTCCTGCCCTCGAGCTTTCCCAGCATCAGGGTCTTTTCCAAAAACGTGGTCCACTGGAGGAGGGAATGGCAAACCACACCAGTGTTCTTGCCTCGAGAAACCTGTGAACAGTGTGAAAGGTGTCGCTTGAGTGATCCTAAATTGGGTGCTGCCGTGGGCATTTTCAGTGGCTTGCCTCCACTGTATGGTGGTGACAACTTCACAGGCAAAAAGTGTTGACGTTTGCAGGACTTCCCATGTGTGTATAGAGTGTGTGCTTGTGCATACGTGCGTGTGAAGGGGTGAATAAATCTCACTAAAGGTGAGAGGAGACGGGGAACGGGGAGTGTGCAGTGTTGTTCTTGCATCAGAACTGCAATCTGCTGTACAATTAAGCAGCTACACACTGGAGCGAGTCATCCTGTTAAGCAGAAGGAACATGAGCTAGCCAGCATGTCTCTGTAATCTAGCTCTCCACCTGATCTACGCATCCAGAGCTTTAAAAGATTCTCATTTGTTTTTTTTTTTTTGCTTCCAAAAGCTACCAAAGATAATTAATTATCCAAAGAAGGAAAACCTTTGCTTAACATGAAAATGAGAAAATACAATGAGACTGAAATCTGTGAGTAGATTTGGTAGATACTCAGCTCTGGTTACTTAAGTCCTTGGATGAGGCAATAAGAAAGGATCAGTGAAAGCATCCAGAAGTCTAATGTGCGTCATGTCATAACTGTCATTTTTACCGGATTGCCCCTGGCCTGAATTAACCAACAGCTTCAGCAGCCTCGAGACTGACTATTACCAGGGAGCCCCAGGGAATGAGGCGGGCGTGTGGGTCAAGCCTCACAGGAGGACCAACAGGAAGCGGGGAGACAGGTCCTAGGGCCAGCCCATCCACACGTATCTAAATGCACGTTCCCTTGGAATCCCTGAGGGAAAGAGGATCTTGCATGATCGCCCAGGAAGGGTTAGGAGGGCTAGAGCATGGGAGTTGCTTTGAATCACAAGATCCCTCTGTACACAGCAGCAGGAGCAGAGAGGCAGAGGCAGCGACAAGAGCAAGTCATCAGCATGACCTAGATGCGTGCGTGCGTGTGTCCTAAGTCACCTCAGTCGTGTCCAACTCTTTATGACCCCATGGACTGCAGCCCGCCAGGCTCCTCTGCCCCTGGGATTCTCCAGGCAAGATAACTGGAGTAGATTGCCGTGCTCTCCTCCAGGGGATCGTCCCGACCCAGGGATCGAACCTGAACCCACGATTCTTATGTGTCCTGCATTGGCAAGCGGGTTCTTTACCGCTAAAACCACCTGGGACACCCCGGGGGAAAAGGGGATAAACTCACTGTATGTCCTGGAACAAGACCCTTAGGCAAGAGAAAATTTCCCAGGGATGAGCCTGGTTGTCAGATGCTAAGTTTCTCAAATTAGAAGTATTTGCCTTAATGAAGAGTCACATAGGATTAGGGCTCCAACCTATGAATTTTGAGGGGTTACAGCTTATTCCCTAGCATCGAACCCCTGGTTTCCTCAAATTCATATTTTTCTCATGTTCAAAATGCATTCATCCGGTCCACAGAGCCCCCAGAGTCTTAACTCATCTCAACATCAGCTGTAAGTCTCGGTCCAGAGGCGCTTGTCAACATCATCTCCATCAGATGTGGTGAGACTCCAAGCATGATTCACCCTGAGGCTGAATTCCTGCCCAGCTGGGAACCTGTGAAACCAGACAGGTTGTGTGTTTCCATAATACAGCGGTAGGACTAGGATGGACGCAGGATAGACACTCCGATTCTGAGTGAGAGAAGGCAGAGAAGAAAGGGGCCACAGGCGCCAGGGATGCCCAGAAGCTAACAAAGCGAGTTCCTTTGTGTCTTAGGGCTTGAAGATCATCTTCTCTGGGTCCATATACTGCCTCCTGGGCCTGCTGGGGCGGCAGAGTCACCCTCACAGCTCTCAGCAAGCGGGGATCCTGCCCCCGAAACCCTAGGCGGGGCGTTCTGGCAACAAACACTAGAGCGGTGGCCCCAGCGCTGAGTCCTGTCTGCTGCCATGTGGCTGATTACCCTCATGGTTCCCACCCACACCAGCCCCCTTATCAGTGGGTCTTCGGAAACTGGGAGGGCGAGAACGAACCTTCTCACTTTTCACAGTGGGGACAGGCTGAGAATTTTCCAAGCCTTTTGGTTCCATTTTCTTTTTTCTCGACCTTTCCTTCCTTGGGTCATCTCGCCTCTTTCGCATGTCACTAGGTGCACCAGAAGGACCCAGGCTGCCACGTCAACATTCAGCCTCGTCAGCTGAGTTTCCAATTTCATGGCTCACAAGCTCCATCTTTCACCAGAGACTGGAACACAATGCAGTCAAAATCAGTTGCCACTTTATTACAAGAGCTGCTTTTCTTCTCCTTTCCAACAGCATCTGAGATCTCGTCAGAATGGCCTTTCCATCCTCGTTTCCACCACCGGTCTCCTCCCTGCAATGCAGGCTTTTCCTGGCGGGCACCTTAGAACTCTTCAGTCTCTGTCGGTCACCAGGTTCCGAAGCCGCTTCCACATTTTTAGGGATTGGTTACCGCAGCACCCGCTTCATGGGGCCCACATCCATGCTAATCAGCTCGGGCTGCTAGGACCAAAAGCTGCAGGCTTGGTGGCTCAAACAACAAAGGCTAATCTCAGTTTTAGAGGCTGGAAGGTCAAGGTCCTGGCAGATTTGATTTCTGATGCGGGCTCTCTTTATGGTTTGTAGTCTGCCGCCATCTTGCTGCAGGCCCTTCTTGGATGTGTGTGGGTGTGCAAACACACTGGTGCTTGTTCTCATGAGCACACCAGTCTTAGCAAATCAGGGGCCTCCCCTGTGACCTCATTTAACCTTAACTGCATCCTAAAAGGCCCATCTGCAGATGCAGTCACATTGGGGTTGGGGTGTTGGTGTATGAGCTTGTTGGGGACCCAGACGTTCAGCCCCAAAGGCCACCCTCTCTTGGCTGAACCAGAGGTCACCGTGGCTCTCTCCTCTGTGGGCTCTCCCGGTCCTGAATTCCAGAGGCTTCCGTGGGTGCTTCTCCAAGCCTGCCCAGTTAGGGCGCATCCAGGGCACAGACGTAGCTGGTTCTCTGAGTCCTGGCCTGGGTCGTCTTCCTGCCCAGGCAGCATCCCACCCTGGGCAGCTTTGTCCAAAACCACAATTGCTGTGCAGGCTGTCAGCAACCCCCAAAACGTGATCCCCAGACTAGCTTGTTAGAGATCCTGAATCTCGGGCCCCGCTCACACCTTCGTGAATGGGAACCTGCACTTTCAGGAGGTAGGGCCGTGACCCATGTGTGCGCTGCTGGAGCTTGAGACCTGCCACTCTACACAGACTGCCTCCCAGTCCCGTCTGCCCCAGGCCTCATCTGGTCTCCAGACCGAATGCCCTCTGCCTCCTGGGGACCTCAGACCCAGCATGTGCAGACTGACTTCACTACCTGCACCCCCAGACTGGCTTCGCTGTCTGTGTTCTGCGTGTCAGTGGGTTGGGACGAGCACCACCAGCCCCTAGCTCGGGGCCCCAGGTGTAGAGCTTACCTCTGCTCTACACCCACCACCAGGCGTGTCCACTTCAGGCTCCCTCCGTGGCTGCTCCCTGGGGCAAATCTTCGTGTGTGTCCTCAGGACTGAGCCTCCCTCCCAGAGGGCGTCTTGGTCTCAGGCCTACCTCCTGCTGCGTGCAGCCTTAACCTGTCTGTCCTGCAGCCTGCCCTCAGGGTGACCTTCTAGGTGCCGGTCAGCTTACCCAGCCTCCAGTCTACAGCCTTTGGGTTCCCCTCTTACTTCCTGCTCGCATGCTCAGTGGCGCCTGCAGGAAGGGGTCCTTTTTGGTTGGACACATCTCCACCTGGGACACCCAGGCCCGTTCCAGCACCTTAGTGACCAGACCGCCATCTTGCCTTTGGCCTTCGCTCTCCCTGCCAGCAAAACCACCTCCCCGTCACCCCAGAGCTCCTCCACGCCCCACTGATCCCTCCTTTAGGGAGAGTGTGCTAGAGGGCATTGGTGACCCTTGCACAGACCACAGGGCCCACAGCACTTCACAGTCTTCCAGTCACACGCAGGCTGGTCGGTCTCCACCCTCAGGGGGCTTGAAGGCCCTCACAGGGAGCCCTGCGGCCTGGCTGTCCCACATGGATCCCTCCCTGTGACTCAGTTCACAAAAGGGCGAGCCCCCCGCGGCCCCCACTCGGAAGCCCGTGATCACTCAGGCCTCCTGGGCCGCGAACGCGTGAGGCAAACCCCGTCACCCGGGAAGCCGGTTATGGCACTGACCAACATCAGCCCCCACGATTCCAGCTTCCTAAATCAAGTGCACTTTTGTTAAGCCACGCGTGTACCAGAGGTGTTCTGCTGGATTATTTTCTGAAGCCTCTCATGCTAAGGCGGCTTTTAATGTCAGGAATATTCAAGACTACTTCACGCTGACTCTAATTATTCAACAGAACGCAAGCAGAACTGCTGCCTTTGGTGGACTCGGATCTTGATGCTTCTCAACCCACCTGCAGTATCTCCTGGATTTCAGTTTATATGGAACATGATGAAAAATTGGTTTTTCTTTCTCATTTAAAAAATTTTTTATTGATATATTTGTTTATTTTTGTCCGTGCTGGGTCTTTATCACTTTGTGAGGGCGCTCTCCATGTGCGGCGTGCACAGGCTCCTCTTCATTGTGATCTGCAGCCTTTGCGTTGTGGTAGCTTCTCCTGTAGGAAGAGCCTGGGCTCTGAGGTTCTCGGGCTCAGCAGCTGCAGCTCCCCGGGCTCTGGAGCACAGGCTCAGTGGCTGTGGTATACAGGCTGAGTTGTCCCATGGGGCGTGGGATCTTCCCGGGCCAGGGATCGAACCCATGTCCCCTGCACTGGCAGGTGGATTCTTATCCCCTGCACCATTGGGGAAGGTCCTTCTTTCTCATTTTTAATGTTTATAGCTGCTGGGGCTGTGCAGCTCTCTGAGTTTTAAAGCCTGTGTAGCCACCATTGTAGATCAGGATGCTGAACAGCTCCACCCCTGGTAAACCTCCCCTTGAAGCCACTTTGCTGTCTGGCCCTCCTCCACCCTGACCTCTGGCAACCACAGATCTGTCTTCTGTCCCAAAGATTTGACCTTTTCTAGAATGTCATGCAAATGGCAACAAATAGCATTTAACCTTTCCAGAGCAGCTTTAACGCAGAGAGTATGTTTTGATGTCCAAATGTGGAGAATATCTGAGGCTTCTCTGGAATATTGTTACCTTCACCATCTAGTCAAGGCTGTGGTTTTTCCAGTAGTCATGTTCAGATGTGAAAGTTGGACCATCAAGAAGGCTGAGCACTGAAGAACTGATGCTTTTGAACTGTGATGCTGGAGAAAACTCTTGAGAGACCCTTGGACTGCAAGGAGATCCAACCAGTCAATCCTAAAGGAAATAAACTCTGAATATTCACTGGAAAGACTGATGCTGAAGCTGAAGCTCCAATACTTTGGCCACCTGATGCGAAGAGCTGACTCACTGGAAAAGACCCTGATGCTGGGAAAGATTGAGGGCAAAAGGAGAAGAGGGCAGCTGAGGATGAGATGGTTGGATGGCATCACGTACTCAATGGACATGAGTTTGAGCAAACTCCAGGAGATAGTAAATGACAGAGAAGCCTGGCGTGCTGCAGTCCATGGAGTCGCAAAGAGTTGGACGTGACTTGTCGACTGAACACCACCACCACCACCGTCTAGAAGTGTGCAGTGTATTAGTTGAAAGAACTTATTTGCTGTTTGGTGAGACATGTGACTCCAAGTTCAGCTGTGAAAGATATGGTGACCTACCTTGTCCTTCACTTTGATGTTGAAAATCCACCAAGCCTTTCTAGGCTGTACCCTCTGCACGGAGTGGGGTGTCCGCCTATGGAGAGTTTGATGAGAATGAGGAGAGAGGTCCATGGAGCAAACAAGACAAAATGGAGCAGAGTCACGACCTTGTCTCTGGGCAGGGATTCCAAGGGGTTGTTGGGGGGGGCCACCCTTGGAGGGGGGTGGTTTCTAGGGGAAGCTGAGCTGAGCACAGGGAGCTGAAGCAGGGGTCTGACCCAAGTTGTCAGGTGAAGTAATGAGGGGGAAGAGGCATTCCCGAAGGGAACCCCATGAGCAGATGCTCAGGGTGCAGTGTTCCTGATGGGCATGGGCAGCCGGCCTCTCCCTATGAGTCCCAGACCATCGGCTCTTGGGTCTCATCTGGCGAGTGGGTTGTGTGGCCGCTCTGTGCCTGAACTGAACTGAATTGCCTGAGTGGCTCTGCTCGCCTGGACCCTGTTCCTCTCCCCAGGGTCTGGACCCCCACTGGTTCCTGCCCAGACCACTGCTGCAGCTCCCTTCCACTCCCCTGCCCTGGTGCCCTGCGGGCTGCCAGGTGACATCACCCCAGCTGGGCTCTGGTCACGCCCTGCTCCATGCACAACAGCCTACCTGTAGGAGGTGATGCTCAGTAGGTCGTAGGGGCGGGGGCTGGATTTTATGTCTGCCTCCCCAGCATCCCGCCCCCTCAGCCAGAAATGCACCCTGGGGTCACGGAGCCAAAATGGACCTTTGTAAGAGCGTCCTGCCCATCCTCCACCCCACCGGAGAGGCCTGAACTGCCTGGCATCGTGCAGTGGGGCGGGAGTGGGGGCGGACCTGTCTTCCTGCCCCAGCTTGTCTTTTCTGTTCCATCACCGTCTCTCCACTGCTCTGTGGAGCTGACAGAAGTGGGCTGATTGCACAGGCAGAAACTGATCTGTTTCAGTCTCGGCGCGAGGACCTGGCCTGAGCAGGATCCTAGGAGACAGGATGGTAGATAGGCGGCATCAGGCCTTGAGGGCACACAGCTGCTGCCGCAGGCAGTCTTGCTGGCCGAGACGTGTGCGGTAGGGACAGGGCCTGGTCGGGCGTTTCCTCCCGTCTGGTCCCCCAGATGGTCAGGCAGAGCTGCAGCCGGCAGACCTCTGGCCAGTGGCCCCCCAGCTCCTGCTTCTGCACAGGCTCCGTCATTCAACAGCACTGGAGGAGGGAGGCGGCCTCATGGGGCTTGCGGATGCTGCCTCTCTTCACCCGACCCTGGTTGCTGGCGTCCCCAGAAGGGTCCCCCAAAGAGGGAGGCATCTTTCCCTGGTTAAAATGGCTCTTCTCTGAAAACGGACATCATATGATGTCCCTTCTATGTGGAATCTACATTAGGACACAGTCTGTTATTTACAAAACAGACTCACAGGTGCAGAGAACAGACTCATGGTTGCCAAGAGGTCAGGGGTAGAGGAGGCAGGATAGACTGGGAGTTTGGGCTCAGCAGATGCAAACTATTACACACAGGATTGATGAACCGCAAGGTCCTATTGTACAGCACGGGGAACTATATCCAGTATTCTGTGATAAACCATAATGGGGAAGAATATGAGAGACAGTGTGTGTGTGTGTGTCTGTGTGTCTGTATGTGTGTGTCTGTGTCTGTGTGTGTGTGTGTGTCTGTGTGTGTGTGTGTCTGTGTGTGTGTCTGTGTGTGTCTGTGTGTGTGTGTCTGTGCGTGTGTGTGTCTGTGTGTGTCTGTGTCTGTGTCTCTGTGTGTGTGTGTCTGTGTCTGTGTGTCTGTGTGTGTGTCTGTGTGTGTGTGTGCGTGTGTGTGTGTGTCTGTGTGTGTGTGTCTGTGTGTCTGTGTGTGTGTGTCTGTGTCTGTGTGTGTCTGTGTGTGTGTGTCTGTGTGTGTGTGTGTCTGTGTGTGTGTCTGTGTGTAACCAAGTCACTTTGCTGGACACCAAAAAAATGAGCAACATTATAAATCAACTGTACTTCCATAAAATTAAAAAAATTAAATAAATGGCTCTTCTCTAAATGCTGCTGACAGTGGAGTTCCTGTGGATATTTTCACCCTAATCACAGGACAGAGACTGGTTCGTGGCTCCTCCGAGGGGCAGGGGGTGTTACTTTCACATGTGATAGACACCTGAGTTTGCCACTGCCCACAAAGTAACTTTTTTCCTCACTATTAACAGTGAGAATACTTCTCACCCTGGGTTTTTCATTACCGAGACTTTTCTTGCCTTTTTATTAGCTTGTGACTTATTCTAGGACCTCATCCCAACAGGTTATTCCTAAATGTCTACATTAGACTCACAGATTTTTAATGATCTTCAACTAAATGAAACAGCTAGCATTTCTGTTAAAATATCCATGGGCCTCACGGAATTAGTAATACATAGATTCCTAAAAGGGTTTCTCTAGTGGCTCAGATGGTAAAGAATCTGCCTGCAGTGCAGGAGACCCAGGCTCAGTTCCTGGGCCGGGAAGATCCCTTGGAGAAGGAAATGGCCACCCATTCCAATATTCTTGCCTGGAAAATTCCACAGACAGGGGAGCCTGGCGGACTATAGTCCATGGGGTCACGAAGAGTCAGACATGACTAAGCAACTGAGCACACACACACGCATATACATATTCCTAAAAAGTGGTTTCACAAAATAAATCAATTTGTAATTATTAAAATAATCATACAGACTTTTGCTCTGTGTCTACAGCTAGTAATCACCCCTTATTTTTAGTTCTTTGGACCTGACACATGCTCAGTTACCTGGAAGGTTAGTGGGCGAACATCTTCTCTATTAAGGAGAAGCAGGCTTGTTAAACTGTAATGGATTAGTCTGTTCTCACAAAGCCATTTATCAAAGGAAAGCAGAAGCTGGATCCCGTGAAAACCTCTGCCCATATGTATTCATTTACTCAACTCTTTATCTGTCACCTGAGTGCACTTGTTCCTGGGGGTATTGGTTATTTTTATTTAATCTATTTTATTTTCATCGACTGATAGGGTTGGCTAGGGTGACAGTATCAGCTTTTGTTGTTTGGAATTTCACTGAAGAAATCTGATTAGTCCCCAGATTTCCTCTGCTTGGGTTTATGATTATCAACTGATGCCTACTCTGCAGGGGCCTTCAACCTCTCCCTTCCTTTACGTTTTCTCAGCGTGAATGTGTAACTCTTCTTGTGCTGATTTGGACATAACGCGTGGTTCACAGCATCATAGGGTTTTAGGCTGAAGGAGTGTTGTCGGGTCATGGTCCAGCCGTGGGCACAGTCCACTGTCACTGTAGCTTTTCTGGAAGGCTCTGTCTGGGCTCTCCTGCCTTAGTTCTTCCTTGTGGACCTCCTCTCCCTCGACTGGACAGGTCTGGTTTGGGGAGAGTTCTGTGCATGTGTGCTAAGTCACTCGGTCGTGTCTGACTCTTTGCAACCCCATGGACTGTAGCCCACCAAGCTCCTCTGTCCATGGTATTCTTGTGTCCCGTACTCTGTTCAAGCAAGAGGATCTTCTCCAGAGGATCTTCCCGACCCAGGGATTGAACCCGCATCTCTTACTTCTCCTGCGTTGGCAGGTGGGTTCTTCACCACTAGCACCACCTGGGAATCCCAAGTTCTTCTATAGGCTGGTTTAAATCTACTCTGTAGAAGTTCCCATCTGCTGGAACGTGCTCCACAGCAGGACTGTCCCCAGTGATGGAAAAGCCCTATATCTGCCCTCTCCACCATGATAGCCACTGCCCACACACAGCCGTGGAAACCATGAAATGTGGCTGGTGTGACAGAGGGGCTCCGTTTATGACTTTGTGTTAGTCACCCAGTTGTGTCCAACTCTTTGTGACCCCATGGCCTGTAGCCCACCAGGCTCCTCTGTCCATGGAATTCTCCAGCCAAGAATGCTGGAGTAGGTTGCCTTTTCCTTTTTCAGAGGATCTTCCTGACCCAGGGATCAAAGCTGGGTCTCTCGCATTGCAGGCAGACTCTTAACCGTCTGAGCCACCAGGGAAGCCTATTTATGACTTTGCATAACTATAATTAAGTGCATTTAGCAACAGATAACTGCCACCCTTAGACACTCCAGCTTCAGAACGACACTAAATACAATTACGTCTCCATTGTCACTTGATGAACTTCAAGTCTTTAAAGGCAGCTTTCATACATCCTTAGCCTTTCCTCTGCTGAACAAGTGTCCAGACTCCTAACAGCTTAGTCATCCTTGGTTCACCCTGTAAAATATCCAGATTAATGATTGCAACAATTAATTGAGTAAATTAATGAGCAAATAAGTGGGCTTTCATTCTGGATGTAAGCCTCTTCCTAACTAATCATCTCATCTTCTTATATAAACTGAGGGTTTTGGTTTTGTGACCATGGATGGGAGAGGTGTGTAGAGGAGGGAGACAGAATCCAGGAGGGTCATGTTTCCTTCAGCTCCGCCTCCCCCACAGCTGGGTAAATCTCAGCCTTTTCAGCTCTCAGTAACCACGGGCTTATCCAAATAAGGTGCACAGCAGTGCAGATAGTCTTGCAGTGGTAGCTGGCGTGGCCGCTTGTCTGGCGAAATGGTCCACAGTGTCCAGTGGAGCCCCTCCCACAGTTCCTCTTCCGAGACAGCACACGGGGTAGAGATGTTGCAAATTCAACATGAAACAAATGGTCCGGCAATAAACAGGTTCCCAAAAGTGTGAGCCTGAGAATTCAATTTGGTTCTATTTTTATGGATCAAAAATTACATCCTTGTCTTCATCTAAAGCTTTCTCCATCTATGTTTTTACATCCCATGCAAGCTTGAATACCATTTTCTGGTGTCTTTTTAGAACCTACCAATATCATAGCATTCACATTTATGGTAACTAAAAAGAATATATTCCATAATCTGTTTTCATGTGAAATGGAAAAGCCAAGTTTGGCAAATCTGCCTTTATTTACTAATGAGGCAGACACAATCTTTTTTTCTACTAAAAAAAAAAATCCATTCTGTTAATAAGCGTTTATTGACCACTCCCATGTCCTGGGCCATCATGACAGCCCCCACAAGGGGGAAGATAATCGTGACCTGTGTCACCCATTAGAAAACGGGGATGGCCTTGGTGATGCAAGAGAGATTCACACGGAACATGCTGGCCCTGGGGTACCTCAGGGAGGAAATGAGCTTAGAGGAGGAAGCAGAACTGAAATGTGGTTGGTTGTGCCTTTTACTGAGCATCTTGGCATTTGTTGGCGTCGAGGTGATAGCTCAGAGGTACAAAGATAACTTTGCTGAAAGACCAGTGTGGAAGGAGAGTAGGGGCCAGGAGCAGAGCCTGGAAGGTGGCCTCATGCTGCCTCTGGTGCTCATTCACTGTCATGAATGCTCAGGATGCGTTCTTAACTTGCAGGAAAGGAGCTATTGCTGAAGATGAAGTTTGAGACGTATAGTTGGATCATGGGTATCCCCATAGGGATAGCAGCTGATGACGGTTGTGGTGGTGGTGATGGTGATGATGACGGTTGTGATGGTGGTGATGGTGGTGACAGTGATGGTGATGATCATAGTGGTGATGTGGTGGTGATGATGATTAGAGTGATGATGTAATGGTGATTGGAGTGGTGATGGTGATGATGATGGTGATGGTGGTGGTGATGGTGATTATAGTGGTGGTGGTGATGATGGTGTTGGGATGGTGACAAAGACAGCATCAACAAGGACAATGGTCACAGCTGCTAATTACAGTGGTGCCAATGTCAAGGATAATTATGATAGTGATGATGATAAACATCGAGGACAACTTAGTGCCACCCCTTCTCAGGGCCCTTCTTTGGGAAGAGAGCTGGTGATGATGAGAAGTCTGGAAGGAGACAGGGATGGATTGGGGGGAATGCAGCGCAGGCAGTGCGCAAGCCACATTGTCTGCGCTGCTGCATGCTGGGAGTGAAACTGCAGGGATTACGGGCTTTGCTGTTTCAACAGCATTTCCACTCTCTAAAGATAAACAGCCTCAGGCACATCCAGCGGAGGCGATCACAGCTGTTGAATCCATCACCAGCTGCCGGCCCTGGTTGCCTGAGCTTCGTTAGGGGAATAAAAGTCTGTCCTGCGATGAACAAAACCAGAAGGTATGAGCCCGAGGATGGAATTCTCAGTTCAGGGATGGGGAGACCAGCGCCCTGTGTTCAGAGTCTCAGAGTGAGTCTGGAGGACTCAGAAGAAACCACAGTGTCCTGACGCCCACGTCTATGCTCTTTGCTGGTCCAAAAAGGTCCTGACAAGATTGCTGCTGCTGCTGCTAAGTCGCTTCAGTCGTGTCCGACTCTGTGCGACCCCATAGACGGCAGCCCACCAGGCTCCCCCGTCCCTGGGATTCTCCAGGCAAGAGCACTGGAGTGGGCTGCCATTTATTCTGCAATGCATGAACGTGAAAAGTGAAAGTGAAGTCACTCAGTCGTGTCCGACTCTTAGCAAGCCCATGGACTGCCACCCACCAGGCTCCTCCATCCATGGGAGTTGCCAGGCAAGAGTACTGGAGTGGGGTGCCATTGCCTTCTCTGACAAGATTGCAGATGGTGGCAACTCTGTGCTGAGGGAGGCTGGAGTTCTGGCCAAGATGGACTGATCTCTCCTGAGGGGCTTGGCTCTGTGTTCCCGCAGCCCCACCTGCAGACTGACCTGTGGACCTGAAAACAGGGTCTGTATTATTCCACCACTTTCTGGATTGGGGGGCCCAGCAGCTCCTCACCACACAGCAGGGGTGCAGCAGAAGTGGGATAGAGACCCCAGAAGTCTGTGCACCAATTCTATTGAAAACAGTTGCTATGACTTGGCAAGCAGAAAGAGAATGGAAGAAGAAGCAGAAAAAAAAAAACCAATTTACACCATTACTAGAAGTAACACAGTGCAGAATAATTTGTTAACCCATTTGATTTACTTCTAATCCTCCTCAGCACCTATTCACTTATTCAAGTGCTGTTTATTAAGCCTGGAATATGGCCCAGGCAGTTTTTAGACACTGGGAATAAATACAGCAATGAACAAAACAGGTTGAGCTCCTGCTCCCATGAGTCTTACATCCTATGGGAGGAGATGGTCCATTAATAATTACTGCCTCCCCAGCCGATCTTTATTCCATAAACCACCCTAAACCCAGCTTCACGAAATGAGCAAAAGAGGAGAGGAAACCATTCAGTCTCCAGGGACTGGGAGGTGCCTGGTCAGTGCCTTTAGACCAGGTGCTGATCGGCAGAGCAGGTGCTGAAATAAGAGAGGAAAGGGGTCCCTCTCACTGTACAGATGCTCTGCAGGGTCCAGGGGAATGCAGCTTGGGGAGAGGCGAGACTGGAAAAGACCCATGGCGGCGTGCTGCAGAAGCAGCTTCTCCAGTCCTCTGGGTTAATTGTGTGGCGCTCTGTCAGCAGGGTGGTGGTTTAGAGACACTGCAGGTTAGTCCCCATCCCTGTGCCCAGGGGTGTGTTCACATCAGGTGTGAGTGTGGTGCGTGTTCTGTTAGCATCCGCTGTGAGCAGCTCCCATCCAGCTAGACTCTGGTTCCCTTGGCAGAACAGCACGAATCTTGATTGAATAATGATGTGTTTTGCCTTGTGAATAATTCTTGGTGCGTGAAAGTTACCTTCCTGAGATCATGGGGTGTATTTTCTTTTCTATGAATTTTTGCAAACTCAAATATATGAGATTTTACTTTAAAAATTAGATTGTGCTCATTCACTGGGCTGTTAGCATTACAAATTGATCTCTTTTAGGTGTTGGACAAGTGGTCATCAGCTCTAGCAAGCTATTCATTCAGAATCTTAGGGCATGAACATTAAAGAAGAATCCCTAGTCTCTCTTTGGACACGGGTGGCCACTGGGATGTGTGTACATGGAAAATAAAATCAGGGGCCCCCTTGCCCGGAAGAGCGGGCTTGTGCCTCTGGGCCCCAGCTCTGAAGCAGAGGGGTGCTCCTGGCTGCCCCTGAGGAGTGAGGCAACCAGAGCCCAGGCTCCCTCCGTGTGTGCAGCTCTGTCCTAGGTGCTGCGAGGCTGGGGCCTCAGAATGCAGAGGAAAAACAACCCCCTCCAATCACCCTTTAATTATGGACCGAAGTCCCCCAGGCAATGATTGTGCTAGTGGGTGAGGATTAGCATTGTTCACTGCTGTATCCTATGCTAAGGTTGCATTGAGAACCGTTAGTAGCTAGTAGCATCCTAATGCAAGGTGGGAGTGATCTGCAGTCTTAAAGCTGCCTCCTTGCAGGCAGGAGAACCTAGGCGCTCTCGGCAAGAACACACGCTCCTGGGTCAGGTACCTGGGGAAAACGCAGGGGTGATGATGGACCCCCAACCTTTCAAAGGCAGCGGATTCTGTTTCTTACTTTAACCAAAGGGTGACTCCAGGACCCTGGAGCAAATATACATATTTGCTCCCTCAGGTTCCCTGGTCTTCTGGATGGAAAACCATGTGTTAGTAAAGATAGCTCAGGGGACTGAGGATGGAAATTTTCATGCTATCAAAGCACTGCCTCAAAGCTCGGCCTTCTGTAACAGAGTGAAAGTTAGGTCGCTCAGTCATGTCCCACTCTTTGCGACCCCGTGGACTGTAACCCACCAGGCTCCTCTGTCCACAGGATTCTCCAGGCAGGAATACTGGAGTGGGTTGCCATTCCCTTCTCCGAGGGGTCTTCCCAACCCAGGGTTCAAACTCGGGTCTCCTGCATTGCGGGCAGATTCTTCACCGTCTGAGCCCCCAAGGAAGCCCTCCTGTAATACGCCCACCTGCTAATGCCATTTCCAGACACTTGTGACGGGTTCCCCGTGCGTGTGTCATGTGTCTGTGTGTACGCCTTGCTAGACTCGGGACTGAAAGTAGACAGTGTATCTGATTCATCGTTGCATCCTTGGTCTCCTGCCCCACCGTGCAAGCGAAGTAAATACTGAATGCACCACTGAGTGAGAAGGAGTCGCTGAGAAGTTACCCTTGGGTAGCGATGATCGCTCTGCTCACCCTGGGTCATCTTGGGCCGATGCTGTTTGTGACACTGAATCCCGACAGTGTCTGCTGCCTGCGATTCTTTGACGTGTAATGGTTCCCATTTGTCCGACTTCCTTAAGATGCACCTCTGATCCCCAACTTGAAGTAGCAGAAAGGAACAGGAGGTGTTGTCCTGGCTGCCCTCTCTGCCCTCACCCCACAGTACCAACCACGATACTGAACATACAGGAAACCACCACTGGTAGGCTTCGATTAAGGAAATCAGGAGAGATTGCCCTTTGGGTTTCAGATGGGATTCCACGTCTGACCTCGAACAGAATGAGACCCTGTCTGGACCTCAGGTCTTTGCCCCAAGCCCTGGAAGCCGACATGATTCAGAGACCCAGACCCCTGTGGGTTTCCCAGACTGGGCTCCAGACTCAGGTCTCGGGCAGGACATGCTTCTAAGGGAACAGCATTTGTGCTTTGTTGAGCTCTGTGTCTTTTCAACCCCCTGTGGTATAACTTGATTTTTCAGGGTTTGGATGTTCTTTGCTTGGTGTTGATGACTTTTAAAGCAGCCGTGGGATCTGGGACGTTGTAACAATGCAGGAGGGTGCCCGTGTTGGGGGCCTTCACTCTATTCCCTGCTCTCACCCTGCCAGCTCCCTCACTGCCTCGCCCCTCCCAGCGCTCTCGCTCTCTGCCCATGTCTTCCTTCCATCGCCTACATTCCACCTGCCTTCCTTCTCTCCTGCTTCCTTCCTGGCATTCTGGAACCCAACTGTGCTGTAGGACAGCGTGCTGGGCCCCACACCAGGTGCCTCCCCACCCCTCAGCCCTGCTGCTTTCTCCTTTGAGAAATTCCTGCAACCTTCCCACCCTGATTCACCTGTAAGGAGAGTGAACTAGATCATTTATTAAACACTCATTTTAGGGTTATCATCTATACGTGATTTTCACAAAAGTGAATCATAATAGTTACGGTGCTGGGTAAAAATATCTTTTTTTTCCACCGTTACAGTGTGGAAAATGCCTGTTTTCGAAAATGTCTGCTAGGTGGCACTTTCCATAATAGTGCAGGGGAGCTGGGAAACAGTACTGCTCATTTGCTAAATATAAAAGCTCTTCTCTTCTCTCAGTTCCCTCAGCAAAGGGGGAGGAGAGACAGCAAAGAGGAGAATGGTGGTTATTTGCAAAGGAGGCTGCTCTGCACTTCTCTTTACCTTATTACACTTAATGTGTTCTGACGTCTGAGTGGAGTTTGCACTTTGGAGCACGTTTCTTTATACATAAAAACCCTTATCTCCCATTTAGAATGAGGCAGGACTTACTTTTCCCCAGATCAGGTATTTGTTTTCGTCATGGAAAGAAGGGCATTTGACCCAAATTAGAAAAACCATGGAAGTGAAACTGTTCCATTTTTCCTTCGTGTGTCAGTGAGGAATGCCTTGAGAACCTCCTGCTTACTGAGGGCTGAGCCTGGTGTTCAGCGGGGTGGGAGGGGGCAGGTAACCCTGTGTGCAGAGAATTTACATTCTAGCCAGCAGCATAGAACCCTGCAGGGTCTGGCTGCATCAGGACTAGCTATGGTTGCAATGTGCGAGGACCTGAGAAAGCCTTGAAGGGTGTCCATGGGGTCTTTATAGCCGCTGTGTGTGAAGGGGTTAAGGAAAGCAAGAGAAAGCCTGGCATGATGTAGATTGGTATGCCAGAAACTTCTAGAAGGAAAGTGGATATTGAGGTGGTCCTCGAAGTAGGAGTTGAGGAGCCAAAAGCCACAACATTGAAGAAATAGCATCCGTACTTAGGAATTAGCTATTTTGCAAAACAGCCTAATAGTGCCTAGAGGTGAGCCTTCACGATTAGGTAAATGAGGCTAGTATAACTTTAGAAAAATAATAGCATCCATTCTCTGGATTTTTGAAAGCACGAGAAGTTATTTCTGTTGGCCCAACTGTTTTATTTTAGAATAATGAAAAGTTGTTGTTGTTCAGTCACTCAGCTGTGTCCGACTCTTTGCAGCCCCATGGTCTGTAGCACACCAGGCTTCCCTGTCCTTCGCTATCTCCTGGAGTTTGCTCAAACTCATGTCACTGAGCTGATGATGCCATCCAACCATCTTGTCCTCAGTTGCCCCCTTCTCCTCCTGCCCTCAGTCTTTCCCAGCATCAGGGTCTTTTCTAATGAGTCAGCTTTTCGCATCAGGTGGCCAAAGTATTGGAGCTTCAGCTTCAGCATCCGTCCTTCCAATGAATATTCAGGACTGATTTACTTTAGGATTAACTGGTTTGATCTCCTTGCCGTCCAAGGGACTCTCAAGAGTCTTCTCCAGCACCAGTTTGAAAGCAGCAATTCTTTGGTGTCCAGCCTTCTTTGTGGTCCAGCTCTCACATCCATACATGACTACTGGAAAAACCATAGCTTTGACTATGTGGATCTTTGTTGGCAAAGTGATATCTCTGCTTTTTAATATGCTATCTAGATTTGTCATAGCTTTTCTTCAAGGGGAAAACATCTTTAAATTTCATGGTTGCAGTCATCATCTGCAGTAATTTTGGAGCCCAAGAAAATAAAGTTTGTAACTGTTTCCACTTTTTCCCCTTTATTTGCTGTGAAATGATGGGACCAGATGCCATGATTGAAATTCAGCATTGTTGAATGTTGAGTTTCAAGCCAGCTTTTTCACTCTCCTTTTTCACTCTCATCAAGGGGCTTTTTAGTTCTTTCTGCCATTAGAGTAGTATCATCTGCATCTCTGAGGTTGTTGTTATTAAGGAAAATAATAGCTTCCAGCTTTATTTAAGATGAAATCCATTTCTACAGATTTTTGAAAGCAGGAAATGTTATTTCTATTGGTCTCTCTGTTTTATTTTAGGATAACTAAAACTACAAGGTAGGAAAAAGGTATGAATGAAGCATTCACGATGTTCTGAGCTAATAGTTGGCTACTGTCTCTAGAAGGCGATGATGCTGTGCACTGCTTACTACCATTAAGTTCCAAACATAGAAAAGGGACTTCCCCGGCTTTCCAGTGGTTAAGACTCCACGCTTTCCAAGCTGGGGGTGCAGGTTTGACCCCAGGTCAGGGAACTAAGATCCCACATGCCAAGTGGTGGGGCCAAAAAAAATTTTTTTTAATTTTTTTTCAATAAATAAAAGTAGTGAAGAGGCAGCTGAGAGCTTCTTAGCAGTACTCTGAGGTGGAGGTGCTGCCCCAGCAGGATGGCCGGGCCGCGGGAGGTGCTGAGCGCCTGTGTGATGAGGGCGGCCAGAGAGGAGGAGGTAGCCTGAGCGGGGGGCCCGCGTGCTGGGGCTCCTGGAGCACGGCGCCACCGCCTGGGGATCCAAGTGACAGAAGCAGGTGGTCCTGCGGCTCTGGAGGCCGGAGGCCCAAGGTTAAGGTGTCTGCAGGGCTGGTTCCCGCGAGGGCGGCTGGGAGAAGCTGCCCCTGGTGAAGATGGTGGCTGGCTGGCCATCTTCAGCGCTCGCTGGCTTCTAGAAGCATCACCCTCACCTCTGCCTTCCGGTTCACTGATGCTCTCCTATGTCCCAGTTCTCTGGCCCAAATACCCGCTTCCACAGGGACGCCAGTCAGGTTGTTTTAGGGCCCACTTTAACGATCTCCATTTAGCTTTATTGTTTCTGTTAAGTCCTTGTCTCCAAAAAAAGTCACATTCTGGGGTCCCGGGGGCCAGGACTGCAGCACATCTTTTTTGGGAGGGTGGGGAGTGGGGACACAGTTCAACCCATAACCCACAGGAAAGAAAACACAGCAAGGTTGGGAATTATCTTCTTTTTAGAATGATGCTGAAACAGCAAGATGTTTATTTACTCAAATCAGCTGGCAAGTCGCTTTGGTCGTGTCCTACTCTTTGCGACCACATGGACTGCAGCCCACCAGGCTCCTCTGTCCACGGGGATTCTCCAGGCAGGAGTACTGGAGTGGGTTGCCATGCCCTCCTCCAGGGGGTCTTCTCGACTCAGGGATCGAAACCGTGTCTCCTGCATTGGTGGGTGAATTCTTTACCACTATCATCACCTGGGAAGCCCAGGACCAAATTACAGGCTAACATTAACTATTACTAGATGATTTCGCAAGTACACTTAAATTTCAGGTCTCAAGTTTTATATCAGGAAACATAGTTTAGTCAACACTTCCTAAGGTAAAAACCACTTTAGGGGAGACAGAAATGCGCTGATTGGAACAACCTGATGTCACACTTCTAGATGTAAACTACGCAGAGCAAACGTGTTATTAATATTTATTCACACCCTCTTCAGATCCTGGACACGGTGACAAGGCACCCAGATGATCGCTCAGTTTCCAACTGGCCACCCGCGTCAGTGCATTTTTGGTGTCACTGATTCCAACAGCAGAACACTGGTGCATGAAATTAACAGCATTATAAATAGATTATAGCAACTCTGACAGACAAAAGGCTGCCGTTACCCCTTGGAACACAGTTCGTGTAAAGCCTTGACAAATCCCTCCTTGTCATTCAGGGGAGGAAGCTGACAGCAGATCAGATGCGAGGCTTCCTTTTTTATGTTCTGCAACTTGACTCCGTGCTGTGACTGAGAACAGACTGGCACCACCCCTGTGCGTCTTTAAGTGACAAGGATGCTCGGAGAACTCCAGAGTCTCTGTTTTCATAGTGCTGGGTGTCACCGTCCATCTTAATTGTATAAAGCGCTGTTTGATGTGTCAATCTTTAGGCACCCACCACCTGGGCACTTGGTATCGCCGTGGACCCTGGAATAGAGGCCCCAGTGGTGTCCATGTTCTGTGAACTGGTCTCTCAGAGGAGACCCTGCAGCAGTGGCTTGGGCTCCTGAGAGACAGAGCAGGCCGTTGTTGTTTCCTTCAGTCACTTAGTCGTGTCCGACTCTTTGTGACCCCGTGGACTTCCTTGTCCTCCACCATCTGTAAGCACACCAGGTTCCCTTGTCCTTGACCATCTCCTGGAGCTTGCTCAAACTCATGTGCATCAAGTCAGTGATGCCATCCAACCATCTCATCCTCTGTCATCCCCTTCACCTCCTGCCTTCAATCTTTCCCAGCACCAGGGTCTTTTCCAATGAGTCAGCTCTTTGCATCAAGTGGCTAAAATACTGAAGCTTCAGCTTCAGTGCTTCCAATGACTATTCAGGGTTGATTTCCTTTAGGATGGACTGGTTTGAGCTGGCTGTAGCTGCGCCTTATTCTGGGGGCGATGGCAACCACCAGGAGTGTGCCTGTGTTCATTTTGCTGCTGATGTCTTTGCTGTTGGACACAAACCTGCAAATCAGGGCAAGAGCACAGCGGTGCCTGGTGAAGAACTCAGCTCTTTGCTTGCTCTGTGCTGTGAAACCAGCGGCAGGAGGACCCCACCGTGTATACAAACGGCAGGTCTGTCTCAGGACTGTCCCACTGTTTGGAAGTTACAAAGCACTGTCATATTAGTTTCCTCTTTTATTGCACAAAATACCCACATGAAGTTGACAAGGTTGATGTTATCCCCATTTTATATTTGAAGGGAATGTGGGTACATCCAGACAATGGGATGTTACTGAACCTTAGAAAGAAATGAGCCAAGAGAAGACACGGAGCAAGCTTAGATGCATATTATTACCTCGTGAAAGGAGCTGATCTGAAAAGCCTTCATGCTGTATGATTCTAATTGTCTGACATTCTGAAAAAGGCGAAACAATGGAGACGAAAAAGGCCAGTGGTTACCAGGGGCAGGGGGAGGGAGGGATGAACAGGCAGAGCACAGAGGATTTCAGGCAGTGCCACTACTGTCAATGATATGACAGTGGTGGATATATTTCATTATGAATCTGTCTAAATCCACAGAATGTACATGGGAATCCTAATATAAACTATGGGCTCTGGGTGATTACCACGTGTCGCTGTAGGTTCACCAACTACAACAAATGTAAGTGCGAATGCTGCTGGGGGTCTCGATGGAGGGTGAGCGGTACCCGAGCTGTGGGCAGAAGGTGTATGGGAAATATCTGTGTTTTCCACTGTTTTGCTGTGAACCTGTAACTTCTGTAAAAACTAAAGTAAATCTATTTCCAAAAGAAAGAAGAAAGGAGGGAGGCCGGTGGGAGGTAGGCATGGAGGAAGGGGGAGGGGAGGGAACTGGTGGCTCCATGGTAAGTAAAGGCTGGCACAGAGCGGCGGCAAGGGCCTTGCATCCTTCCCAGCCACCCTCCACCCTGGAGCAGAGGCTCTGCTGGGTCCCAGGGTGTCCTGCATTGGAGCACATCCTTCCCGCATTAGAGGACCGCCCCGGCCTCAGATACACTCCCTGCAGCCCCTCACTGCTATGGCATCTCTGCCCTGCTCTTCTCCGCAGGTCAACCATTTCCTTTGCCCAACAGCGTCGTGTAGGAGCTCTCAAACCAGCTAAAGCTGTCCTGCCACCTGCAGCTCCAATCTGTCAGCTCTTTGGGGAAAATGTGAACTTTTGGAATCATACTCCCTTTGGTTGATTTGCTTATCCTGTTCCAGAGATAGCATAAATAATGATAATCAGTGCTTTGACATGCTTCATATGTGCCAGGCATCGTGTTAAACCTTTATGAACATGATATGATTTAACCTCCAAGAAACCTCCATGGCGGCCCTTACAAGTTACCTCCTTTTCGAGATGATGGAAGCAAGATCAATAAGAGAAAGTCAGTGCAACATCCAGGTGCTCAGCTGGTCTTTGGGAAACCGAGGCACAGACCCAAGTCTATCCGTTTTGAAAACTTGTACTTTTTAAAGTAATCAAACATCTGGTTTGTTATTGTTTAAACATGAAATATCTCCGGGGTACAGAAAAGCACAGACAGTGTTACTGATAGACACCCACATCCAGAGCACGCAGACTCAACATGGAGGTCTGTCTTGGTGGCATCTTCCTGGGCTCTTGAAGATGTGATCTGACGCTGTTGGTGACTTACGGCCTATCTGAAATGTGCCGGTTAGGTTCAGTTAGTTGTTGTCATGGTTCAAGGCTTCTGTTCATTTCTGATGTGCTCAGCCTACCTGTTCAGCCAAATACTAACTGGGCAAGACAGAAATCTCCATCTGTATCGTCGTTACGCTCTCCAGCAGTCACTAAGTGTGTCCACCTCTCTGCAGCCCCCTGGACTGCAGCACGCCAGGCTTCCCTGTCCTTCACTATCTCCACTGTGATGCCACCAGATCACTGTCTCAGTGATGCCATCCAACCATTCCTTCTTCTGTCGCCCCCTTCGCCTCCTGCCCTCAGTTGTTCCCAGCATCAGGGTCTTTTCTGATCATGCAATGCTCTTTGCCTCAGGTGGCCACCGTATTGGAGCTTCAGCCTCAGCACCAGTACCTCCAATGAATACTGAGGGTTAATTTCCTTTAGGATGGACTGGTTGGATCTCCTTGCTGTCCAAGGGACTCTCAAGAGTCTTCTCCAACACCACAATTCAAAAGCATCAGTTCTTTGGCGCTCACCTTTCTTTATGGTCCAGCTCTCACGTCTATACATGACCACTGGAAAAGCTATATTTGTAGGTTTGTCTAATTCTCTTTTCAAGTCTGTCAGGCTTTGCTTAATTAATATTGATGCGCTCTTACCAGGATACATATACACCTTTAGGACTTTTATGTACTGATCTTGATGTACCGACCCTTTCATCTTTATGAAACATCCCTGGTAGTATTCCCTTATCTTTATTAATATTCCTTGTTCTACAGTCCCTTTTGTTTGATATTAATATATTAACACAGCTAGTACAACTTTCTTTCAATTAGTATTTGCATGATCTGACTTTTCCCATTCTTTTCCATTTAACTTTTCTGCATCTTTACATTTAAAATGTGTTTCTTGTAGACAACATAAAGTTAGGTATTGCTTTTCTGCTGTTGTTTTTTGTTTGCTTTCAATTTAATAATCTCTGTCTTTTAAGCAGAATGTTTAGATAAGACACCATTGTCTGTTTGTGTAAGTAACGTTTAATTGGAAAACAGACACGGGCATTTGTCTCGGTGTTGTCTAAGTTTTTGCACTGCAGAAGTAGTTGCCACAGACACTGCGCATTCCAAGCAAACCTGAAGCGTCCACTTGCTACTGTCCAGTCACAAGCTGTGTCAGGCTCTTTGAGACCCCATGGACCATAGCACGCCAGGATTTCCTGTCTTTCCCTACTCCCGGAGTTTGCTCAGACTCACGTCCGTCGAGTCGGTGATGCCATCCCACCATCTCATCCTGTCGTCCCCTTCTCCTCCTGCCTTCAGTCTGTTCCAGCATCAGGGTGTCTGTTTTGAGAAAATACATTTAGGCTCTGCAGCCCGCTCCAGTATTCTTGCCGGAAGACTTTTATAGACAAAGAAGCCTGGTGAGCTGCAGGCCACGGGGCCGCCAAGAGTCGGACACTGAGTGACTGACCTGCTTGCTCTCACCTTTAGACCTTTACGTTGGATGTCATTGTCAACAGAATTTGAGTTGAATCTAGCGCTTACTGTTTGATTTTTGCTTTAATGTATCCTGTGTGGCTTTTGGTTCAGTCTCTCCTGTCCTCTTTTAGCTACTTAAGCTGTTTTTTTTTTAATTCCACTTTATCTCCAGTATTGGATTATAAACTAAAGCTCTTCCCTTTGCTTTTTCACGGTTGCCCTAGGGCTTACAATTAACATCTTTCACTTATTATAGCTTATCTTCAAATGATATTTCACACTTTACATAAAGTGGGAAAATCTTAACGCAATGTTCTTCCATTTTCATTATCCATTTCTATTTCTCTCTGATATTTTGTCATACTTTGTGTTCCTACTTGTCATAAACCTCACTGGTGCATTATTATTTTTCATTTAGGATATCTACTAGTCTAAAAATGATTAAAATAGGAAAACAGCTTTAGATTTTCCCACCTATTCATTAATTCTTTAATCTCCCCGATAGATACAGACTTCCTCTGGCATCATTTCTTTCTGCCCAAACAACTTCCTTTAATATCATAATGCTGATCTTCGGGCAATGTTTGCTCAGCTTTTGTTTATCTAGAGAAATCTTCATTTCACTTTTGTTTTGTAAGAACATTTTTTTTTTTTCTGCATAAAGAAGTTCAAGTTGTTGTTTATTTCTTTTTAGTACTTAAACGTAGCGTCTCATCATCTTCAGGCTTGCATTGTATCTGAGAACTTCACTGCCTTTGCTGCTGTGTGTGAGTTTCTTTGTTCTCTGGGTGTGTTAAGATTTTCTCCTTCCATTTGACTTTCAGCGGTCTGCATGCGACGTACACAGATGTAACTGTGTTTGTGTTTGACCCGTCTGGGGTTCTGTGACCTTTGCGGATCTGCCGTCAGACATCTTTTAGCCAGCCCTTAGCTCTTCCCATGTTCCTTCTCTCCCCTTGTCTCTGCCCTCTTTCTGGAGTGGGTTACTTACACTTGGGTTAGATCATGCTTATTCTTCCAGAGCTCTGGGTGCTCTGTTCTGCTTTTATTTTTTCTCATAAAAATAATGTAAAGGAATAAAAGCCAGGGACGGGGCTTCCCTGGTGGTCCAGTGGTTAAAACTCCACCTGCCCGTGCAGGGGACACGGGTGTCATCCCTGGTCCGGAGAGACCCCACATGCTGCAGGGCAGCTGCTGACGGCCTCGCCCCGAGAGCCTGTGCTCCACAGCGGGAGAAGCGCCGAGGGAGGAGCCCCGCAACCAGGGAGCAGCCCCCGCGTCTGCAAACAGAGAAGGCCCGCACAGCGAGAGGCCTGGTGGAACCGAAAAAACAGAAGCAGGCACAGAAGGGGAACACCATATGATTCCATTTATGCGAAGTCTAAAATCAGCCACTGGGGCTGCTCCGTAGAGGTAAATGTCAGGAGGGGAGTGGTGACCGTAGAGGGGTACTGGGGACTGGGTCGTGTCTGGGAAGGTTCTGGCTCTTGATTTTCATGGCTCACTGCAACAGCCCATCGAACTGTATACATGATTTGTACGTTTTCTGAATGTGTTATTCTTCGGTTTTTATTTGTAAAGTAACAATTCCAGCGTATCCTCCTAAAAGATATGCGTTTTATGTCTGTGATCTTTTTGTACTGTGTTGATATCTTTATTTGTATCCTGGAGAAAGGACCTAACATATTTCTCCTACGTGAATACTCAATTATTTCATCATAATTCATTAAGCTAGTCCATCATGTCCTGGTAGTTTTTATCGCCGTAATGGTCGTTTACCAGCATTGTGGATGGTAGTTGTTACCTTGTCTTTTACCTCTATTTATCTGTCCTTACACAATACCAAGAGGAGGGCATGGCAGCCCACTCCAGCACTCTTGCCTGGTCTTGGAGAACCCCATGAACAGAGAGGTCTGGTGGAGGGCTGTAGTCCATGGGGTCGAAGAGAGTCGGACACAGCTGAAACGACTTAGTATGTCCGGGCGCATGCAATACCAAACTTTTCGCTTGGCATCGCTTTGTAGTCACTCTTTGTACCTGGTATGGCCAGCCCCTTCTTCTAATTCTTCTTTTAAAACTCGCTTGTCTATTATTTGTCCATTACGCTTCCACGCAAATCAGGAATCCAACAAGAGTCCCTTTGGAACTCTGTTATATGAATCAGGGTCCATTAAAATCCCTACTATCATTTTTCTTGAAATCACGTTGTTTTGAGATATTAATTTGAAGAGAATTGACAATTTAAAATATTGAATCAGCCCATCCTGGAATATAGTCTATAGTATACATAGGTAGGCCTCCTTTTATGTTTTCCAATACAGTTTTATAATAATATTCAACATAAATGACAAATATATTTTAGAATGTGCTCTGTGCTTAGTCATGTCCAACTGTTTGCGCCCCCATGGACTGTAGCCCGCCAGGCTCCTCTGTCCATGGGATTTCACAGACAAGACTACTGGAGTGGGTTGCCATTTCCTGCTCCAAGAAATGGATTATCTCACCCGTTATCTCAACCAGGGGATCATCTCAACCCAGGGATCCAACTCCTGTCTCCAGTATTTTTTTAAATAGTGGAAGTTAGTTCTTTCTTTTTAATCACACTTTTCATGATTGTTGTTACCAATGAGTTAAAATGCTAATGACTGTTCAATGTGAATCTTATATAGAGTAATGTTGCCAGTTTTATTGGTTCATTGGATTCTCATGGGTAATTCTATGTAGACTTCCATAAACAGTGACAAGGTTGTTTCTCCCTGACCTTCTGCTTTACTGCATCGGCTTCTACTTCCAGTCCGCTGTTCATCTAGAAACCACGAGAGCCTGCACTCGAGTCCTGCTCTTAATTGGAAGGGACTATCTGTGTCCTCTATGTTGTAAATATTTCTAATAGGTAACTACCCTTTGGAGCGAAGTGAAGGGAAAATCACTTAGTAGTGTCTGCGTCTTTGGGACCCCGTGGACTGTAGCCCACTGTCCATGGGACTCTCCAGGCAGGAATGCTGGAATGGGTTGCCATTGGCCTCTCCAGGGGATCTTCTTGGAGAGGATCAAACCCATGTCTCCTGCCTTGGCAGGCAGATTCTTTAGAAGATTAATAAAGCTTTCTTCCATCCCTAGTTTTAATTTTTCTTTGAATTATGAACGGGTGCTGTATTTTTTAAGAATTTATAATTTTATACTTAAAAGGTGATTACAGAGGTGATCATATTTTTTCCTTTTGTTTAATCTATCGCTAAATAAAATTCCCAATGGTAATCTACCCAGTATTATGTTTCTCAAATAGCTTATTTGGATATGAAGTATTTTTAAATTACTCGTTGCTATTTGTGTATTAAGGGGCTTTCTCTCTTTTTATCTTTTAGCAGAGTGTGTGTATTGTGTCTGGGTTTGATACTGCTATGGTTCATTAATTCCTTTCAACTAGTATTTCAGTTCCTTTCATGGTTGCAGTTGTATTCAAGTATATTTTTTTTTAGTCAACTCTAATATTTGTTTAGAAAATCATCAATTGCATTTAGGTTTTCAAAATTATTATAAAGTTTTTCATACCTTTTCAACTGATATTTTTCTAAAACAGTTTATGCCATGTGTTTCATTAGTAATATTGTCCATCTGTTGTCTTTTTTTATCCTAATTGATTTTGACATAATTTTGCATATTTGTATCATTTTTAAAGGGTCTTATTTCCTCTTTATGTCTTTGTTTTCTCTCATTATTTTCCACTCTTCCTATACTGTTTCTTTCTTTACACTGTCTTTTCATTTATTTTAAAATTTTGAGGAATGAAATCTTAGCACTAATTTTAATCTTCTATTCATGAGAGTATAGGTATAAATTTTCCTCTGTTACTTTAGGGGCATCCACAATTCTTGATATGGAGAGTCTTATGCCGTTCCATTCTACATATTTCATATTTTGTTATAATTTTTCATTTAGCTTCTAAACATATGCTTGTTTTTCCCTTAGCTTTTTGTAATAGACTCCTAATTTACTGCACACAGAGGGAACTCTCCTTGAAATGCATTTTAGAAACACACGTGAGACTGTAGATCTCCTGTGTGATGAGGTTTCGTAACAATGGAAGATTTCTGACTGTTGACCTAGGGCTCTAAAACTGCTCACCAGCTCAGTTACTGTGTGTGTGTCCGCTCAGTGTGTCCAGCTCTTTGCCACCCTGTGGACTGTAGCCCGCCAGGCTCCTCTGTCCGAGGAATTCTCCAGGCAAGAATACTGGAGTGGATTGCCATTTCCTTCTCCAAGGGATCTTCCTGACCCTGGGACTGAACCCTCATCTCCTGTGTGTCCTGCATTGCAGACATACTCTCACCTGCTGAACCATCGGGAAAGCCACGATTACTCTGACAACTGATCAATGTTGATCATTCCTAAAATGGTGTTTTCTTTTTTCTAGTTCAGTTCAGTTTAGTCGCCCAGTCATGTCCAACTCTTTGTGACCCCATGGACTGCAGCACGCCAAGCCTCCCTGTCCATTACCAACTGCCAGAGTTTACTCAGACTCATGTCCTTTGAGCCGATGATGCCATCCCATCCGCCTCATCCTCTGTCATCCCCTTCTTTCCCTTCTTTTCCTGCCCTCAATCTTTCCCAGCATCAGGGTTTTTTCAAATGAGTTCTTCACATCAGATGGCCAGAGTATTGGAGTTTCAGCTTCAGCATCAGTCCTCTCAATGAATAGTCAGTGTTGATTTCCTTTAGGATGGACTGGTTTTATCTCCAAGGGACTCTCAAGAGTCTTCTCCAACACCACAGTTCAAAAGCATCAATTCTTCAGTGCTCAGCTTTCTTGATGTTCCATCTCTCACATCTGTACATGACCACTACAGAAACCATACCTTTGACTAGATGGACCTTAGTTGGAAAAGTGATGTCTCTGCTTTTTAATAAGCTGTCTAGGTTGGTTATAACTTTTCTTCCAGGGAGCAAGCATCTTTTAATTTCATGGCTGCGGTCACCATCTGCAGTGATTTTGGAGCCGGAAAAAAAATAAAGTATTTCTAGTTACCGCGCCTTTTCTTTGTTCCCCTTTATTGCAATTTTTATGATTGACAGCGCTCTTTTCTGCCTCTCTCTCATCACCTTGTCACCCTTCTCATCTTCGCTGTTTTATACTCTCCGTACCTCGTTTAACCCTCCTCCCGGAGCCAGAGTAATCATCGGTGCCTATTCCCACAGCCTCCCTGGCTTGACCTGAGTATGTAGTCCCTTCTCTGCTCACCAAGGACAGTGGCATCACCTTCTCCCGGGTTCAGGCTCCTCACAGGTCACCTCAGTGATAAACTACCTTGGTTGCGTGTCTGCCATCACCTGGATAATAGTTCAGCTGAAATCTTAAGTTCTTTCTTCTTCCTTTTTTAAAAATGATAACCCATCTTCTTTCAGCTTCTGTGTTTCTGGGAGTAATTCTGGGTTAAAGCCAGCGTGTGCTCTTCTATAGGAAATTTTTTCTCTGATTGCTTGAATGCGCTTCTTTCATTTTCACCGTGATTGATGTATGTAGTGATTTATTTTTATATATTCTGCTCATGACTGGTTGTACTTATTTGCTTTAAGGAACCATGTTTTTAAGTCTGAAAAAATCCTTACCATATTCATAGAAAATGCCTCCCTTGTGTTTTTCTTTCCTTCTAGAATGTCTTCTGTGTGTATGGGAGCTTCTTATTTTATGTGTCTTTTAATGTTTATTCCTAGCTCATTATCTCTCTGTGCTATATACGCACACTTTGCTTTAATCTATATTCCAGTTCATTAATTTCCTTTCAGTTATGTTTAATCTGTTGCATAATGGATCCATTAATTTTTTTTTATTCCAATGGATATACGTTTTGTAATATCTAGAAATATGGCTGGTTCTTTCAAAACTTCGTAGGTGGAGAGGGCAGCTTTTTTCATTTACTCAGCTCCCCATTGGGGTGGTTTATTTTTATGATTTTTAATTTTTCACTGGGCACTCTTCTTCAGTGAGAGTGTTGCCTGACTATGTGGCCTTCATTGTCAAACTGACCCTATAAAGTTTTGCTGGTGCTCCAGGAGTTTTAACTTCCGAGGAGTGTGTTTATGTTCACTTCTCCCTGGAGATTCCCTGACCACCAGATGGTACAAATATAGACTCCGTCCATGCTCAGGGCAATGGCTCATGGTTCCAAATTATCAAGGGAAATGCTCAGTTCATCCCCCACCCCACCCCACCCAGAGCCCTTACTTGACAGAAAAGTATGTTGCCCTTTTCAAGGCTGATGGATAGAACTTTCTAGTCCTGTTTTCAAAGACAATTAATCCATGTGTGGGCAGTGGCTTTCTTAAGGAGGTCCACGGTTTTAACTTTATTAAGGGGTCCACAATTTCAGTCCACAAAAGTAAAAGATGCTTGCTCCTTGGAAGAAAAGCTATGACAAATCTAGACACTGTATTAAAAAGCAGCAACATCACTTTGCTAGCAAAGGTCCATATAGTCAAAGCTATGGTTTTTCCAGTAGTCATGTACAGATGGGAGAGTTGGACCGTAAGGAAGGCTGAATGCCAAAGAATTGATGCTTTCAAACTATGGTGCTGGAGAAGACCCTTGAGAGTCCCTTGGACTGCAAGGAGATCAAACCAGTAAATCCTAAGAAAATCAACACCGAATATTCACTGTAAGGACTGATGTTGAAGCTGAAGCTTCAGTACTTTGGCCACCTGATGTGAAGAGCTGACTCATTGGAAAAGACCCTAATGTTGGGAAAGATTGAAGGCAGGAGGAGAAGGGGATGACAGAGGATGAGATGGTTGGATGGCATCACTGACTCAATGGACATGGGTTTGAGCAAGCTCCAGGAGATAGTGAAGGACTTCTAGAAGCCTGGTGTGCTGCAGTCCATGGGGTCACAAAGAGCGGGACATGACTTAGCGACTGAACACCACCAGCAACAGTTTCAGCACATGACCACACCAAGACCCAAGGCATCCTCTCCCCATGGGGGCATTAAAACCTCAGACCCTGACCCTAAGCCTATATTCATACCTGAAACCTCTATCAGCTGCCCAGACCCAAGCTGAAATTCTATATTCTCCCCACAAATTTTGTCTTCATTCTGGCATCTAGAAATTTCCCTTATTTCAAGCTTTATGTATTTTCAGAAAGTTCCATGATGTATATCTATGTCTGTGTTTAATGGGAGGTGTTCTCTACCCACTTTAGCTGCCATACTGGAGGCTCCCAGTGTCGTCCTGAATCTCTGAGCCACCCGTGTAACCACCCCACACCCTTGTGACTTTCCCCGCCACCGGTGTGTCCCACACGTTCTGCACAGAGCGTTTCCTCAGGAGAGGCATCGTGTCTGGGCTGCAGGCGGACAGGTCTGTCACTGAGGGCCTTGCTCTGTAGCAGCACTGGGTTTGACCTAAAGTTGGGGCTCGATTCGCTTGTCTAAGTGTCTCTGTTTTCCCTCCTGTCCTTCCGATAGGATGTGTTCTCCTGTTTTCTCAAGTGCCTTTGGGACACCTTCTAGTGTTTCTGTATCACTCACAGCACACACTGACACACATGCTCACACATGCTTCAACACGGCGCAGTGATCAGCTCACAGTCAGCACATAACAAACCTCCTCAGCTTTGAATCTTCAAAACTGTGAGGAGAAAGACCCTCTGGATAAATGCTTTACTTTCTCCAATTTTAAAACCAAGAAATCTTACCTTTTACAGCTCCTTTTTTAGAATTTTTATCTTTTCCCTTCAGATTTCTATTTTTTTGACTCTTCAGCATGCATCTTGTATGGATAATTTTCCTTCTTCTTTTTTTACCATCTGGTTTCCAAATCTTATTTTCTTTCTCTGCCCAGTCTGACTTTTTCCTGTGTTAATCTTTCCTGGTACTTTTAGCTTCTATTCACTTAACAGTCCTGTATCTTATTTTTTTGGTCATGTATTATTCCATCCATGGTGTCCTTTGTTCTAGCTTGGGAGACTCTTACTCCAAGCTCGTCTATACCCTCTGATATGCTTAATTTCCTCGATAAATAGAAGGAAAAGGAAAAGTGTTAGTCACTCAGTTGTGTCCAACTCTTTTTGACCCTATGGACTGTAGCCCACCAGGCTCCTCTGTCCATGGGATTTCCCAGATAGGAATACTGGAGTGGGTTACCGTTTCCTCCTCCAGGGGATCTTCCCAACCAGGGATCTAACCTGAGTGTCCTGCATTGCAGGCGGATTCTTTACCAGCTGAGCTACTAGAGAAGACCATCAATAAATAGAATGTAGGATCAGACAGGAAAGGGGAATCATGTTCACTGGAGCCATCTGCCTAAGGATGCACACACCCATTCCAGGGCATCCCTCACAGTGGCTCCCCGGCCTCTGCCTGGATCCCATCAGTGCTGGGGAGCTCACCCCATCAGGTGACCATCCACCTCGTTATTGAAATACTTGTTTAGTCACTAAGTCATGTCTGACTCTGCAACCCCATGGACTGCAGCACACCAGGCTTCCCTGCCCTCCACTGTCTCCTGGAGTTTGCTCATGTGGGTATTTTCTTAGGAAATTCACATCCACTGAGCCAGTGATGCCATCCAGCCATCTCATCCTCTGTTGTCCCCTTTTCTTCCTGCCCTCAATCTGAATGGACAGGTGGTGCTGACCAGCAGCCAATCCTGAGGGCAACGATCTCAGGCATTTTCCTGTCTCTCCCACCCCTTGGAAGAGGTCAGCCCCAACCTTGCCATTCTCTGTGGGATTCCTGTTTCCTTACAATCCAAGAGTGGGCAAAAAAGAATTTTATGGATTTGGTACAGTGCCAGCAGCTAGACTATCTAGTTCTCAAAATTTAAACATGAGCACTCTTGGTTCCTTTCTCACAGCTTAAATTTCCTAAGCACATACCCACAGCTCTTGTCAGGCTCAGAGGTTAAGTAATATGTCTGAGTTCACCCATCAAATGATGAGCGAGCTGAGGACTGAACATATGTCTTAGTACAAACTGTGTTGTAATTATAGTGGATACACATACACTCCATACAGGAGTGGCTGCATCCTACTCCAAAACTATCCCAAACCACCACAGCCACCCACTGCTCCTGACTCCTGTGCTGTGAAAAAGGGCTTCTCCAGGCCTTGGGGAGGGGGAGTGGAGTACTGGCCAGAGGCTGGCAGGTCACCCAGAAGGTCATTGTGATCACTCAGGCATCAAACTAGGGCAGTGTTACTGAGGGTGGAAACTGTGCTGTAAATTGAAGGTTCATTCCAAAGTCGCAAAGTCCAGTGAAATTTGGAAACCAGTTGTACCTGGACAGTAGGAAAGGAGGAAGGAATAGAAATGGTTGGAGCTGGTTCCAAGATGCTTCTACTGAGAGACCAGATTTGTGAAAGAACATAAAAGGGGATTTTAGGGGACTTCCCTGGCCGTCCAGTGGCTAAGACTCCACACTTCCAATGCAGGAGGCGCAGGTTCCATCCCCGGATGGGGAACTGAGAGCCACATGATACACAGTGCAGCCAAAAAAAGGAAGAGAGAGAATTTTTATGAGGAGAATTTATTTGGTTTTTTAAATATCAAATGTGGTATGAAAGTTTGGAGCAAAAACATGCTGAATGGCCCAACACAAGCCAAAAATATGAGCTTAAAAGTCAGCAGATAGATGAGGCGTGAAAAGATGAACTCAGGAAGAAGCCACATAAGGAGGCAGTGTCCTTCCAGACCAAGAGTGCAGACCAACGAGGGAAATGCGTGGGTGGCAGGTCGGTGCCTGCATGGGTTCACGGGGTCTGCAGAGCAGAAAGGAAAGGCCAGGAGGAGACCGAGGCCAGTGACCTGCCTGGGAATGAAGAGGGGAGAAGGACTCCTGTGGCCTTTGTCAGCACTGCAGAGTGGGCCAGCGGGCTTGGAAATAAGAAGTCACTGTCGTGCACGGCCGTGGGTGAGACACGCAGAGGTGGCACTTGGAGAACGTCGGGAGGATAATGCAGTGGGCTTGAAGTGATGCAAAGTGATGCGTGCAGACTTGCCTTGTAAAGTACCATGCTACTTAGAAGGAATTTGGGGGAGGAGGGAAATGGCCAAGGATTTTTTTCATGTGAGAGATTTTAATTCAACAGATCAGAGAGACAGAACCATGGAGAGGGAGTGATGGAAAATATGTGCTCTGTGTGTGTGTGTGTGTGTGTGTGCGTGCATGTGTGTGTGCGTGCGTGTGTGCATGTGTGCGTGCATGTGTGCATGTGTGTGTGTGTGTGCGCGTGCACACTCAGTCGTGACTGACTCTCTGCGACCCCATGGACTGTAGCCCGCCAGGCTCCTCTGTCCTTGGGATTCTCCAGGCAAGAATACTGGAGTGGGTTGCCAGGCCCTCCTCCGGAGGATCTTCCCCAACCCAGGGATCGAACCCGGGTCTCTTGCGTTTCCTGCTTTGGCAGGCGAGTTCTTTACCACTAGTGCCACCTGGGAAGCCTGATGAAAAATATAAGGCGGAGTCATCTGTGGTAGAAGACTTGATAAAGTTCAACAGGAAGCAGAAGGGAATGGGGTCAAGGTCTCAGAAGTTAGTCTTAGAGAAGAACACGGTAGCTTCTTTCTGTAGGAGAGGCAGGATGGACAAGGGTCTGAAGCAGGGCACCTGCCTTAGGGATGAGAGGTGGGTAATGGATCTGAGAAGGACTTGAGAAATTATTTCAGCACAGTTTGGGGATATATGGAATTGAGCCAGAGGAGGAAGGAGGCAAAGAACGGAGTTAGGAAAAACTAGGTTTTCAGCCCAGTTTACTGAGGGGATGAGAGAGCCACCAACCAGGACAGGAAATACGAAAAGAAAACTAGATTTTAAGGGCTGTTGGAGAGTTTCTTTTGGAGGATGTTGAGTCTGGCATGCCTGTGAACCTAAGATGGAGATGTCAGTGGGGGAGTCTGATATACTGGCCTACCGTGGAGGAAGCAGATCCGTGAAATTAATATTCAGGTAATCATGGTTTAAGACTACAAGAGTGGGAGATTTCATAGAGGAAGAGGGCATAGAGTGAGGCCATGTCAGTGTGCCTCGTGAGGCTGCGGAAGGAGAGACCAGAGGGAGATCAAAGTGTGTGTCTCTCAGAGTGACGTGGGAGAGGGTAAGAAAGCAAGCTGTGGACAGAGGGGCATTTCAGAAATATTGAAGTGAAAGTCACTCAGTCATGTTTGACTCTTTGCAACCCCATGGACTATGCAGTCCATGGGATTCTCCAGGCCAGAATACTGGAGTGGGTCACCCTTCCCTTTCCAGGGGATCTCCCTGACTCAGGGATCGAACCCAGGTCTCCCACATTGCAGGCAGATTTGTTACCGGCTGAGCCACCAGGGAAGCCCGCAGATATATTAGATACAGACCAAATATGAATGTAACCCAAGACAAAAATTGGGTTTTTTTTTCAAAATTATTGAATGCTGATGTCAACTATATTGTATGATATATTTAAAAAAAGGAAACAATATGATGAAATTTTTTTTCCATCTTGCGAATGGTGTTTTGGGCAGCAGATTTTCATGCATTTATTCTCCAAGGGAAATTTGATGGTGTGGGAAGAAACCTTATATTCATGAACTTCTAAAATTTGACTCACACAAAAATGACAATGAGGTCATACTGACTTCCAGCTCTTTGTACTTTTTTCCGTGATCAGAAGTATTTAGAGTCTGTTTTAAAGAAAGATGCAGCCATTTTTATATCTTCTTTGGAGAAATGTCTGTTAAGTTCTTTGGCCCACTTTTTAATTGGGTTGTTTATTTTTCTAGAATGGAGCTGCAGGAGTTGTTTGTATATTTTTGAGATTAATTGTTTGTCTGTTGTTTCATTGGCTATTATTTTCTCCCATTCTGAAGGCTGTCTTTTCACCTTGCTTATAGTTTCCTTTGTTGTGCAAAAGCTTTTAATTTTAATTAGGTCCCATTTGTTTATTCGTGTTTTTATTTCCAATATTCTGGGAGGTGGGTCATGGAGTATCCCGCTTTGGGTTATGTCAGAGAGTGTTTTGCCTATGTTATCCTCTAGGAGTTTTATAGTTTCTGGTCTTATGCTTAGATCTTTGATCCATTTTGAGTTTATCTTTGTGTATGGTGTTAGAATATTACTCAGCATTAAAAAAAAATTCATTTGAAGCAATTCTACTCAGATGGACGAAACTGGAGCCCATTATCCAGAGTGAAGTAAGCCAGAAGCAAAAACAACAATATAGTATATTAACGCGTATATATGGAATTTAGAAAGACGGTAACGAGAACCCAACATACGAGACAGCAAAAGGAACGCAGATGTATAGAATAGACTCGTGGACTTTGTGGATGAGTGTAAGGGTGGGATGATATGGGAGAAGGGCATTGAAGCATGTTAATTTTCATATGTCTAGTCAATCGCCAGCCCAGGACTGATGCTCGGGACTGGTGCAGCGAGATTTCCCGGGGGGGAGGGAGGAGGGAGGGGGGACCCGGAGGGGAAGCATATGTAAACCCATGGTGATATCATGACAATGTATGGCAAAAACAATCAAAAAAAAATAATAAATAAATAAAAAAAAGAAAAAAAAATAAAGAAAGATGCATAAATACAAGAGATGGAGTCCACACACAGGCACACACACACAAAGACTTTTGTCTCAGGTTCTTTCAGCGAGATGCAACTTTTTTTAAAAATGTCTTTCAAGATAAAGCATTGTGCAAATGAAAACACTTGAAACTTGTCCTCTTTCAAAGTTTTCTTTGTGACTGTGGTTCTTTTGGCTGCAGGTTCAGGGAATATTTTGCAGAGGAGAATGGTAATTGATTGTTTCATCTTGGAGCATTGAGAAAATCACTTCATCTTCTCCCACTTCCCATTCTTTAAGAGTAGCACTTGAGGCGTAATTGCACTTTCACGTTGAAGGCTTCTCATTTGCGTTCACGGTTTGCTCTGGAACGCCTCTTTCACTTGGCACATAGGTGCTCCAGCATCTCAGGCTTTATCTGTCTTGACTTCTTGACTCTCTTTCATCTTGTTTGAATCTTTCTAATTAGTGGCTTCGTTTTCTCAATATTCTGTTACATTTCCCACCCATATAGGCTTGTTTTTTTCTTTCTGCCTGACAGAACAGACGCAGAATTGTAAATGGATAGCTCTCTCATCATTTTTATTCTGTTGTCCTCATTAGGTTATTTTAGTTTTGTCTTCCTTTTTCTCTTTGGTTCCACTCAGAAGATATCCACCGAGTTGAATTTCACAGTCATTTGCAGGATATTTAAAGAGGTATGAAGATGTAAGTCTAGGGGTTTGGGGATGTAATAACCAGAGAATGATCTGAAATCACTATTTCCAGATGGGTCAAATAAATAGGCCTTTGACCAAGCAAGATAGTACATGTCCTTACTGGCATATGTTTTATAGCTGTTGGTATCCTGGATTTTTCAGTTGACAACAACCAACTTGGACCTATAACTTGAGAATTAAGAGCTATACCCTTTGTTCAGGCAATTTCCAGTATGTGCTTAGAGAGAAACGGATCTCAAGTATTCCTTGGGTTTGATTCAGTTTTCCTATCCAAAAGATTGGATAATAATACCTAGCTCATACAGGTTGGACGCATTCACGGATGCTACAACCTCACAAGAGAACGTGAGCCGGGGCCACTCAGATCTGAGATGGTCCTGAATTACTGACCCACAGTAACCATGAGACAGTAGGTGCTTTGGTCCATAACGCCCCCCACCCCTCACCTCTTCTCTGTGAACACACTTTGATAAGTAATTTGTCTATGTGTTTTAGAAGTTGCTGAAAGTTTATAGGGAGGGAATCCAGAAACTCAAAAGTCTGTCCACTTCTGATTTAATAGTTAATAATTTATCATCTGGGTTTAAACTAGATGTATTATTTACCGACTGCTGTGTGAGAAGCTGTCCAAAACTTAGTGGCTTAAGATAGCCGATACCTACTGTCTCGTGGTTACTGTGGGTCAGTAATTCAGGATCATCTCAGATCTGAGTGGCCCCAGCTCACGTTCTCTTGTGAGGTTGTTAGTCAGGGCCATGTCATCCGAAGGCCTGACTGAGGGGTGAAGAATCAATTCCAAGCTCCCCAGTGCCTTGCTGGCTCATGGCCATCTTGTGGGGAAGAACCGCGGCCCTTCCCACGGTTACTTGCATGTCTACATGGTCTGACAGCCATCCTCCCGCAGAATGCGGCCCGAGAGGGAGCTGGGAGGCCTCAGTACTGTTTACAGCCTGTGCTCAGAAGCCTCGGGCCGTCGTTTCTGACCCAGTTGGGGTCACTGAGTCCACCCACACTCAGGGCTGTGGGGTGAGGACCCAGCCCTCCTCCTCTCCTTGTGCCTCCATCGCTGCTCCACCCTCCATCCCCCTTCCAGGGCCTCACTTTCCCATCTCAGCAAACAGAGGTGCCTGCCTGGGGTCACTGTGAAAATGAAATGAGACACGTAGCATGAAAGGGCACCGTTGGAGAGACCGAACAGCCCAGCGCAGATGCCGCAACTGTAGAGAAACGCCAACAGGTCCACCCGGCTTCCGCTCCGGTGTCTGTTCACAGAAGCGCTGCTCTGTCAAAGCTCCCGGACCTCTGAGGGGCTCTCTGAGCCTCAGTCTGCTCAGGACACAGGGGCTGGGACACAAACCCCTCCTTCTGGGGGAGCAGCGCTGCAGCGCTTCTGAACAGCAGCTCGGTCCTGACGGCGGGGCGGGGGGTCCCGTCAGACTGCTACAGGGGCGCGTGGTGTTCTTCTTCACAATTTTGCTCCTTGGAAGCTGTTTCTTCACACCTGGGCTGGAGTTTCAACGAGACCCCCCAGCTGGATGGCGGTCTCCTGACCTTGAGCACACCATCCCAAGTCCTGGGGGTCTAGTCCAGGAGTCCTGGGGTCACTGGAAGCGAAACTTCATTAAGAATTAAGTGCTGTTTTTTATTTTTGTATCTGGGTCCTTTTTCACCAAATAACTGTGACCTCCTCGAGGGTGGTCCGGGGCCCGGACCAGGCATGGAGTCGGGGTGTTAGCAACCCCTCCCCCGCCTTCTTTGCAGGCCTGCGTCCGTCCTCAACACCAGGTCTGTCCGTATTGCACACGCCCTACGCTAGCTCTGTCTTCCTCGGCCTGCGTGTCCCTCACCCGTTATCTTTAGAAAGCTGGTTTTACAGTGCTAGTCAGTGAGCACTGGCCCACACAGGGTGCCAACCCTCAGAAGTTTCCGGAGGAAGGGAAGTGAAACACAGTCCTCACTTCATCCTTGCAGAGTAGCTGACCCATCACATTCCACACCCCCAGAGGGTCTCTCTCCAGAAAGCTAGGGAGGACAGAGGCCACGTTCTCCCTTCTTTGGGGGTGACCCTTGCATTCTAGTCCCTGCATTTGTGGCTTGGGGAGTAATCTTCTAAGAGTGGGAGAGGGACGCCTGAGTCCTGAGGGTTATAGGAGTTTAGAAATGCTGTATTGTTGCCGCCGCCTTAGTTCTGAAAGCCATGTTCCCCTTGCAATGAGCTCTTAGTTTATTGGCAACCCTCTGAAACCAAAGCCTGCATATCAGGTTGTCCAGGGGACAGGAGTTTGCCCGGCTACGCCTGTCTTCGCCCCGGTATTACAGCTCACGGAAGGTACAGAGTGTCAATAAATAAAAGTAAAGAAAAGACTTGGCTGCCTGGTCTCCTGACTACATGCTTTTGGTCCAGGCTTGTTTATTAGGATTCACAGTGATTTGAAAAGTGTAATTACAACCATGATCTCAATGCTTGTCTTTTTTGTTTCTTGTTTTTTTGTGTGTCTGTTTCAGATATATCAACACTCCTATACTGGATATTATGTCCTGAGCAAAATCCCTCATGGGTAAGATGGTTCTTTCCTTTTCTTCTAATGAGAAATCTGCAGAACGGAGCGGAGTGGAGCACTGACTAGTTGTTTAATTCCTAGGGCAGGAAATATGGCACCTTAGCTTTTGACAGTGAACTGTTCTGATGCTCTGGGAACCTCTGGGGAGCCCCCAGACCCCGGGATGGGGGTGGCGGTGTCACTGAGTCCGGCTCCTTACCCATTAGTGAAGCCCCCTTCCCAGAGCAGCTCCACCACCTCCTGCCCTGGTCTCCAGGTTCCAGGTCCTGCAGGGTGAGATGCTGCCCCACCCCCAATCACAAATCCCCCCACCCCTGTGCTTTGTAATCACCCACAGTCCCCCTAGGGCATGGTGAGTCACCTTCTGACTCTCAGGAGGGTTCCCGGTTCATATACACAATAGAAAGGGCAGCACCCTAAGCTCATCTTGTTTCTCAAAACGGGAAGATTTGGGACCCAAAAGTGTGAGTGGAAAGGGAAAGACATGAGTGTGTGATTTTGCAGTTTTCAGCTCTGGGTAGACACAGCGGAGTGTGTTATCAGGGGCTCATCTTTGGAATCCAGAGATGTGGATTCGAGGTTGAATTGGATGAAGCCATTTGCTGAGTTGGCACGTGGAAAGCCAGTTACAGAACAAGGAAAGTGAGGCAAGGATGGTGTTTCCTTGCTTCCGTTTCTGTTTTTTCTTTCTTCCCCCTCCTGCCGTCCTTCCTCCTCCTTCCTCCCCTCCTCCACCCCCCTACAGTCCCCCACCACACCCCCACCTTGCCCTTCTCATTGTCCTCATCTCTACCTTCCTTGGTTTCTCTCGCTTTTTCTGACAAGCTGAGATGCTCAGGACATGTTCAAAGACATTGGGTTGTGCTGCTGACCGTACTGTGTGGTTTCCCCGTGATGACTTAGGGAAAGGCATCCTAATTTTCCTAAGCAAATGCAAACAAACAGCAGGAGTTGATAAAACATATTGTTCTGTAGGAGAGCATTGATCACAGAAGGGATATTTCACAACTAGGTTGGGTAGAATATGGGCATATCCCTGGAAAACAAGCATGGAGAAAATAACTTCATTTTCGACTTCAGATAAATAAAGGATGCGTGTAAATATGCGGCAAAATGTGATTAATCGCTTCTGTTAGACTATTAGAAAAATCAAGCCCCAAGAAACTGAAGATGACCCCCTGTCGTGAAAATAAAGTATCCATGGGCATGTTTTATTTAAAGCTTAGTTCAGATAGAAACTCAAATGCCTTTCACAGAGGAGGGAGTATTCTATTATTTTTCAAGCAGATATGCACCTTCAAAGGTCACAGCCAGCAGGGGTATAATTATGCCTTGAGATTTATCTACCCCTTCTGGGAGCAATAGAATTTATCCTAGGCGAAGGATAAATTTGTAAAACTCAAAACTCTAAATGCATTTTGTGCTTGATGTACATATTTTTACTGCATCGGTTGGCATTTAGGAGAAATATGTTCTCCTGGCACGAGAGTTTGCCAGACAGACTGCAAACCTGAGGGCAGGGTGGTCTGTGCTGAAGGCTTGGTTTCAGTGCTCACGACAAGGGTGAGAATCCCCCCAGAGAGGACGTCAGCAGAGAGGGGGCCGCTTGCCGTGTCTTTAAACAGTCGCGGTAATCAGCACTGCCTTCGCATACTGGCTGAGTCTCACGCGTGTGCACCCTAGCACGTCCGTCCTGCAGGGAAACCGTCGTCCTCCTCCGTCCTGTCTTCTCACGGCCGGTGTCCAGGAGACCTGGACTCAGTGTCCACCCCCAGCGACCCCCTTGGGTGTTACGCTGCAGCTATAAACATCAGGCTTTTAATGGTGCTAAGTGCTGCTCTCCTGAGTGTCACCGAGCCAGACATGCATTCGCTTGCCCAAGTGCGGTGAGGCCAGTCTGCTGACACCAGCCTGTGGTGGAGGAGCGTGCACATTGATTGCAGGCCCAAGCGAGGAGTCCAGACAGCCCAGACTCCCCGAGGGCTTCAGGAATAGGGTTTTAAAGACAGGGCGAGGGAGGGGGATTGTGGGCCACGTGACCAGCTCGCGGACCATCTTCGGACCGACTGGTGATGGGGTGAGTAAGCGTCCACGTGTCCTTCGTTCCAACTCCTCTGGGGTCTCGTGCTCGTGTGTGGCTCACAGTGACTTCTCCCCCCTGGTGGAGGCATCAGTATCTGCAAGACAGCTCGGAGGAGGGGGCTCAGAATAGGATCCGCAGCCCTGAGGAGGAGCTAAAGGTCCTTGACTTTGTTTAATGGCTAAACTAGTATTACATTGCCTTGTTTGGCTTTTTTCCTTTCTTTCTGCATCTTCTCACTTCTCAGATTAAATTTCCTCTTGGGAACTTGAGGAAAACCTCGGTAGGCTACAGTTTTTCTACAGACAAGAGGCAGGTGGAGCACATGGTTGGGGAGGGGTGTCTTCCAGGAAGGCTCCGTAGGGTCCTGCTCAATTTCATGAAGACTTCCATAGGATTGAAAGCTTTAACAGAACCCTTGCTACACTTACGGGAAACGGCCTCTGCTGGGTGAGGATGTCTGGTTCATCACATCATCATGTAAACTGAAGCGTCTCCAAAAATGGCGTTCATTGTTTGAGCACCCAAGTCCTCCTCTTTGTCATGAGATCATTTTGTTGGTGGTGGTCAGTCACTCAGTCGTGTCCCACTCTCTGCTTCTTTGTGACCCTGTGGACTGCAGCACGCCAGGCTTGCATGTCCTTCACCATCTCCTGGAGCTCACTCAAACTCATATCCATCAAGTCAGTGATGCCATCCAACCATCTCAGCCGCCGTCGTCCCCTTCTCCTCCTGCCTTCAGTCTTTCCCAGCATCAGGGTTTTTTCCAATCAGTCAGTTCTCTGCATCAGCTGGCCAAAGTATTGGCGCTTCAGGGTCTGTCCTTCCAGTGAATATTCAGGGTTGATTTCCTTTAGGATTGACTGGTCATTTATGAACAATAAATGAATGAGTTTCAAGTATCATCAAAGTATGCTTTGTATTAATGAGGCGGTGGATTTCCAAACTGGGTGAGCCTTTAGACCTTGAGCTTTTGCAGCTTCAGTGTCCGAAAGAGGCTTGTCGAGCTCAGTCAATTGTGCCAGGGCCCTGCCTGGTGGCCGGGCAAGAGCACACCCCTGTAGGTGGGCTTGGGGTGGTAAGGAAGGCACAGTTGTCTCTTTGGACAGAAACATCTCTATGAAGATATTAAATTAGCCTTTACTGATAGCGCCAAGCATACGAGAGCTTCCCTTGATTTTTCTGGAGACACCGGTGCGTGCTTTTCTCCCTTTTTCTCACCTCTCCTCTCATCGCTCTCTCCCCACAGTCCCTCACTTCCAGCCCGAGGCCATTCCATCTGCAGGATGGGATTACTTGGCATTTATAACTTAGATTTTCTCCCTTAGCTTCAGGCTTTCCAAACAATCACGGAGATGAACTGAATCAATTTTTCAGTGCCCTCTAAACTCTGGCTTCCTTCTTTTTTGCCAGTGATGGAAGAATCTGGGGTGGGAGTACCCTCTCTTCTGTTTCTCTCACGAGCGAGAAGGAGCCTCCCTGACCCGTGTTTAACTAACTCCCTCCATGCCCAGCTCTGACCTCCACAGCAGGAACCCGGGACAGACCCCAGGGCACATGCCATGGCTCGGGTCATCACGAGAACCCCAGCCAGCTGAATTTTCATCTGTTCAAGGGTCTAGAGCCTAATGGTAGTTGTATTCGACTTTCACATACTAAATCTTCAGAAGTTGTGTTCTCAAAGGACATGTGTCTTTTACACAGATTTGTTTAGTACGCCAGAATTAAAGCTAGTTGATTTTTAACATAGAGTGTTTTACTAAGTGTTTATATTGGAACTGCAGCAAAATAAAGTGACACTTCATGAGGGAGATTGATAGAGATGGCAGCCAACCAAGTGTTCTCTGTTAAGGGTCCATCGTGTGTTTTCATAGCAGTTTCCGGTAGATGTATGTTTCTTGGAGTCTTCCTGACACGAGTTTTTTCTTGGGTTAGTTTTCCCTTCAACGTGAGTGTTTTTCTTTTAAAAAAATATATTTCCATGTAATTTGCAAGTTTTCATATCTGTTAGGATCATCCTGGAAAACATATGGGCTGGAGAAACTCAATTCTTCCATAACAGACATCAATTTTAAGAAACATTTGGCATACTCCTTAATTAGGTAACATTGACATTTTGCGGTTTGGCAAACAGAGCAGAAATAGAGCAGAAACTGGGAGGTGTGTGAAGGGATGTCTGTGAAGACGTCAGGTCATCTCCTGTGGCTAGCGTTGCCTTGACCTTGCCTGTTGACCTTTACCACACAAACTGTACGGAAGCACATTCCTTTGGAATTCTGGTTGACTTATGAAGTCACATCTGTGAAAATAATGAACTGAGACGTAGATTCCTCCCGCCCAGGGTCACTCTCTGACTGTGCAGGCTGGGACGTAGAAGAGCATTCTGCTTATTTAGAGAATAGCTACCTAGGTCAAGAACTCACCACAGCGCCCAGCACCTTGCCTGACCCCATGACATGGGGGTTACAGACGGAAGCCCAGGGCCACGCAGACCTGAACGTGAGTCTCAGCTGGCAGCCGACTCCTGGCTCTGCGACCTCAAGAACGGCTGTACTTCTACGGAGCTTCACGTCCACGTTTTTATAAAGATGCTAACAACAGTGCCCACTTCACGGGCACCTTATGAGAATTAAGGGAAATGATACATGTGCAGTACACAGCAGAGAATTTTGCTCCAGTGACTGCCTGGGAAGGTTATTTCTTCATGTTGTAATGTGTCCCCAATATGTATTTGTAGTCTCATAATTAAATTTTATCAGACTTTACTTTCTAGCCAGCTCAAGTCCTTTCTGTTACAAGGAGAGGAATGATATAACCCCTACAATAATAAAATTCCTTTTAAAGATTTTTCAAAGCTAAGACCTGTTCCATGACACTCAGGTGATTAAAATGCCCATGTGACTTTAATTTCTCTCTTAAAAGCGATGTCTGTAGCCTCAATGATCTATAATTCTCAGTACTCAGTAAGTTCTTTTTTTAATCTCATCTCAACCTGACTTGCTGCAATTAATTTCTAAGGCTTTCTTGTTTTGCTTCCAATGGAAGCAGAAAAGATAAGTCAACACTGAAATGCTGTACTGAGCAACAAAACATGATTTCTATCCTTAAGGAGTTCAAAGTCTTGTTGAACAGGAAGGACACAGACATATCAGTTCAGTTCAGTTCAGTTGCTCAGTCGTGTCCGACTCTTTGCAACCCCATGGACTGCAGCACGCCAGGCCTCCCTGTCTATCACCATCTCCCAGAGTTTACTCAAACTCATGTCCATTGAGTTAGTGGTGCCATCCAACCATCTCATCCTCTGTCATCCCCTTATCCTCCTGCCTTCAATCTTGACCAGCATCAGGGTCTTTTCAAATGCATCAGTTCTTCGCATCAGGTGGCCGTAGGGTTGGAGCTTCAGCTTCAGCATCAGTCCTTCCAATGAATATTCAGGACTGATTTCCTTTAGGATAGACTGGTTGGATCTCCTTGCTCATATAACAATATAAAATTCAGTGCCTCGAGTGGGTATTTTAAACACTGAACACAAAAGAAGTGATGCCATAAAGAATCCCAAAGAGGAAGTCTGGCTTGAGCGGCACCTTATAGTCGAGTAAGTTTGATTTTGTTTGGTTTAATAGATGGAGACCGAGAGGAGATTTTCCAGGTCGGGAGAATCATTAAACGAGCTTGACATTTTCAGTGAGTCTGCATCTTCCTGGAGTTAGTGGGTGCCAGGCCAGGCCGAGGAGGGCTGTTCTTCCGGGACTCTGCATGGGAAAGACAGGATTGGGTGGGTCTTGGGTGAGCCTGGAGTGTGGAAGACCTAAACCCCAGCTGAGTGCGATGGATTTTTACAGGAAGAACATGCTGAACACCGAGGTTCAGAGAGATGTGGTGCAGACAGCAGCTTAGATTATTTTGTGTGTGTGTATACCAGAGGGCAGGAGAGGGGTGATTAGGGCTTGGAGTCAGTTAGGAGGCCTGGAGGGGAGCAGGGAAGGCATGCGATGTGGGAGGGCTCAGTGTAGAAACCAGCCGACTGTGGTGGTGGGTGTCTGGTGTTCGCTCAGGAAGTGAGGAGGGGTTTCCAGGGTTTATATTCCATGCCCCTCTAATTAAACCTTCAGCAGCCTGTGCCTGCTGTGAGTTGAGCCTGATGCATGAGGAGATTTAAGGTAGTGAGTTTGTGAGGGCGGTGGTGAGAATCCCCAGCAGCGTGAGTGGCCCAACACTTCCTTCCCCAGGATGCTGCCGCTGGACACATTCGCTCTGCAGAGCTGCCAGGGGCTGTGTGAACACTATTGTCTGTGTATCTTTAGGAAGGGCCAACATGAGGCCGAAATATAGCAGAAAGTGAGTCCTTAGAGTGGCATTCTACGTGCCTCTAGCAAGGCCTGCGAAACTCCCCAGGTGGCCCCATGGTAAAGAATCTGCCTGCCAATGCAGGAGATGCAAGTTTGATCCCTGGGTCAGGAAGATCCCCTGGAGAAGGAAATGGCTACCCACTCCAGGATTCTTGCCTGGCAAATCCCATGGACAGAGGAGCCTGGTGGACTACAGTCTATGGGGTCGCAGAAGAGTCAGACATGACTTAGAGACTAAATGCGCTCGGAAATTTCAGGATCCTGCTGTTAACTGGAGGGCCCAGCGTTTCAGCACTGCGGACAGCTCTAAGACCTATGGGGCTGGATCTTCGTGAAGCTGCTTCTCCTGCTCCCTTCCCCCAAGGTCTCCCCCCTTCTCTCCCTTCTTCCCCTGAATTACAAGCAGTTAGCAAGCACTATCAAAAGAATGAGCTTTAGAATCAAATCGATGTGGGAATAAATCCCCAGTCAGCCTCTTTACCTATGTAATCATGGAAGAGTTACTTTGCTTCTCTGGGCACTATTACTCCTTCTATATAATGGAAATAAAATGCCTGACTCATGGAGTTCATGTAAAGGTTATAAAGTTCTATAGGATATTGAAATGGTGCGTGTAAGTGCCTGTTTTGGTGTGCAGAAAGTACTACAGGCTTTCTTTGTGGCAGAACCAAGGCCTCGCATTATGCAGCCAAATCTAATTAATCACTCCACAATTTCCCTGCCTCTGGACAGAAAGTAAATTCCGTACTCGGTGCCAGCTCTGATCAATTCTAATGGCTTCCTGGAGCTCTGAGTTTAAAACTGTGCCTCTGAGGGGAGGACGCTGCGATCCCTGAGTTTCACCCGCAGTGAGGGGGGTGGGGAGAAAGATGCACATGGCGCCTTCCAGGGGCCAGGAGGCAGTCTTCCCTGAAGGACCACTTCAGTGACCACTGTCACCACGTGCAGATGGAAGGTGCTCCCGTCTTCGCTCGCGCTCTCCTTTATCCCACCCCCACAATCCCGACTCCAGAACGTCCGTGCCGCTCACCGTGCGTCTTGTGTCCGAATCCTTCTGATCCTTCAAGCCCTGACATCAAAGCCCTCTCCTCTAAAACCGCCTCCAGCCTCCCTGAGCTCCTGGAGTAAGACTGCCTCCCACTTCACACTGAAATGTATCCTGGCTTTACATTGCTCCTTTGTTGTCAATGTGTGACTTTTTTCTGAGCAGCGTGTTTAGAAATGTTTCAGTATGCATTTGCTGCCTGACCCATCTCTCGCCTGAATTCTTAGGTGTTGGAGCGGGCTTTGCTGGGAGGGGCTTGGCCTGTGCCCGTGTCCCAGGCGTCTGTGGCCTGGGGTGGGGACAGAGAGGCCCAAGAATAGCCGCCGGAGAGCCTGCATCTGCTGGTCTGAGCTGTCGGGAGACGAGCCGTCAGCCGCAGTCAAAGGGGGCCTGTTTCAACCGCCCCTTCCCTCTGAGTCCTTTTCTGCCCGTAAAAAAACCGCCCTCCATGTCTAAAGACTTGCAAACTAGCAAACCCATTTGGAAATGAGGTGAAAAGATGGGGGGGTGCGTCATTTCATCAGGCGCCTCGTGGAAGCTAAACTTGCACGTCCGCGTCCTTGAACTCCGGGAGGGATGCGTGGTGGATGCTGACTGAAACAGGCGGAGGGAATCAATGAATTAAGCGAGATTGTCGAGTATAAGAAGCAAGCCTGGGCCCCGCCCCCAAGTCGCTCGGACCCCAGTCGGAGGATGGGCCCTCCGGGGAGCATCTCCGAGTATCTGGTGCCGGCCGGTCCTGTCACCTTCTCCACGAGCTGTCAGCACCAGGTAACCCCAGGATTCTCTTGGAAGCTGAGAAACCTCTGTTTCTGTTTTTCCTGGTCCTCTCAGCAGAGAGATACAGGCAGGGCTCTGACCGACAGTGTCCTTGGAGACCCGCTTAACGGTACCCAGTGGAGGCCTGTAGCGCTGACAGCGGGGCCTGCGTCTGGGCCGGAGCTTGACGCGAGCGCCACCTGGTGTCTCGGCCTGGAGTCGCCCGGTCCCGCTGGTGCGCTAGCGCCGGAGAACTAACTGATGCTTTTGAGCTGTGGGGTCAGAGAGACTCGAGAGTCCCTTGGACTGCAAGGAGATCAGTCCTGGGTGTTCACTAGAAGGACCGATGCTGAAGCTGAAACTCCAATACTTTGGCCACCTGATGTGAAGAGCTGACTCAATGGAGAAGACCCTGATGCTGGGAAGTATTGGGAGCAGGAGGAGAAGGGGGCGAGAGAGGATGAGCTGGCTGGATGGCATCACCGACTCGATAGACATGGGTTTGGGTAAACTCCGGGAGTTGGTGATGGACAGGGAGGCCTGGCATGCTGCGGTCCATGGGGTCTCAGAGAGTCAGACACGCCTGGGCGACTGACGACTGGACGGACTGACCTGAGCTCTGTTGCTCTGTCTCTTCTGAAGAATCACAGGCCGGTTCTCAGTCACGCAGAGTTAGAGGCAAGCCCGTGGAACCCCATCAGCCAGGGCTGAGAGCAGGTCACCTGGGAAGGTTCTGTCCGCGTCCCTGAGGTCAGCACTGCTCCCGCCCACAGACCTCTTCCCAGAGAGTCCCCTGGAGGCCGAGCCCCACGAGCCAGTCTGCCCTAGCCCGGGAGGGACAGCGGGCGGGCCGCATGAGTCACCTGCTGTGTCGTCTCTTCTGCTTTACTTCACAGCACCTTCTCTGCGCTCCAGGCTGTTCCCACAGGGGCTGGACTCAAAGCCCCTCCCTTTATTTATGTTGGTGACATTGGCACGGATTAAACATCAAGGGTAGTATCCTTGTCCAGAAAAGCAGGACTCAAGGACAGCAGGACAGGTGGTCACCCAGACCCTGGAGCGATAAGCAGATACCTGTCACTGCAGCATAACTTACTCATAGTAAAACCCATATGTTTTCAGTGAGAAATTCTCATTACGTTTTGACTGATGGGTGCGATCACAGAAGCACCTCCCCTATCAAGACAGGGAAGATTTCTGTCTCCCCAATATAGCCCATGTGCCTGTCCTCTACCCGCCGTGGTTGCCCTGGCATTCACCCCTCTAGCTTTGCCTTTTCTAGACTGCCTTGTGGATGGAGTCATACTTACATAATCCTGGGCGATGAGAGTCTTCATTAGCATAATTGCTTTTGCGTTTCACCCATGTTGTTGCCGACACACATAGGTCATTCCTTTTATTGCTGAGAAGTGGCCCAGTGAATGGAGAGACAGTCATTTGTTTATGCTTTTGCCACGTGACATTTGAGTGGTTTCCAGCTTGAGGCTGTTAGGAATAAAACTGAGCATTTGCACACAGAATTTCTTATAGGCACATGTTTCCATTTTTCTTGGGTAAATAGCTAGAGGTAGAATCACTGGGTCATACAGTGAACGTATGTTTCAGTTGGCAAGAAACTGCCAGATGATTATCCAAGGTGGCTGTACTGTTTAGACCCCACCCGCTCCATCATGCTGGGGGTTTCAACCCCCCTACCCTCCACCTGGTCCCCAAGAGAGGCCAGCTGGCTTGTCTGCTTGGGTTCCTGCCCGGGACAGAGTATCAGGCCTCCTCTCCTGCCTGAACGCAGGCACTCAGGGACCATGCAGGTTGGTTCCTGCGATTGTCCCCTTTGCAGTGCTTTGTAATGACAGGTCCTCAGGGAAGTCGTGGCAGGGAGGGTGGAAACTTCCTGAAGAGGCTGTTCACAGGTGCCCCAGCACAAGCCTCGCAAGCGGTTAAGAGGGCTCCTCCCTGAGCATCATCGCTCCCTTCTAGAGAGATCTAGGAGGAGGGGTTTTCTTTTTGAGAATTGCCGATTCTGGAGGAAGGACCAGGTCCAGGAGCACAGCCCTGCCCTGGGCCACCTGCTGCTTCCTGGCTGAGAGGAAGAGCGGAGCTGCATGCCCAGCATCCAGCATCCTTAAGGATGCCTCTGACCTTGAGGTTCCCGGCTGGGCCAGCAAAGGGCATCTTGGGCCTTCTCAGGCATTCCTGTCTGTTCTCTTGCTGTATCTTGACTGCAGACGACATGAAGGAGACAGCAGGCAGTGTTAGCCCTCCCGGGAGGCTATGACTTTGCACAGTCCGGCTCTGCCAGACCATGTGTAGACCAATACAAATTTCTGGAGCTGCTGGCAATGGACAAAAGAGCAAAAGCTGTGGCGTTTCGTCATCAAGAAGCTCTAGTTCCCAGGCCTGAATATCACAGCCTTCGGTGGAGATGACACAACTCTTTGCTCACATGAGGCTTTCAGCTCCCAGGACTCAGCTTGGCCCGCTGCACCACCTGCCAGGCCGCTGGACACTCGGGGGTGAGGTCAACGCCCTGCCGGGGGGCTGAGGCTCCCAGATAAAGACGCCACTCAGGCTTCAGCCTGTCTGGACTGCAGGTTAGCAACGTCCCGTGTAGCTCTGTCTCCTCCATCCAGCAAGACAGCAGATGTTCTCACACTCCAGGGCCAGCACCAGGGCCCAGGATGTGTTGCATTAGCCTGCTCCATGAACACAGACCTGTGGACAGCCAGAGCCCAAGGAAGAACAGAAAGTCAGGGTTTTACCATCTCTCTGTATATCTTTGATTCATCGCATGACAACCCTCATATACGTTTCTATCAACCTTCCAAGCGTTTGGAGGGGCTTCCAGGGCAGCGCTAATAAGCACAGCTCCCACTGCAGCCCCCTTCACAACCAGCCCAACATCGAGGATAAGGAGAGAGCAAGATCCACACCCAGGGCTGACCTGAGGCTCGCATGTAATCATCGGTGGTATCGGAGCTAGGATCCCTGAGCCAAGACTGCAGCTCAGGGCAGGCCTCCTGCCGAGACCCGTGAGCATGGCCCCCAGGGGCGCTGCCAGCTTCTGGCCTGTCCCTTCCCTTATATCGACAGGTTAGCCCTTGGGGTCTTTCCTCTGCTTCTCTCCCTGCAGTTCCCCCTGCTGACCTCAGGACATCTGAGCGCCACCCAGCTCCCAGGCTCTGTCCACTCAGCTACACACCATCTCATCCAAAGGCCCCTTCCCAGGCCCTCTCTCACTCCACGCAGGAGTCACCCTCATGTCGCCCCTTCTTTTGTCCCCTTGGTCCCTGGAATGAAATCCTTTCCTTGTTCCTCTGTTTTGTTGTTGTTGTTCAGTCGCCAAGTCATGTCTGACTCTTTGCAACCCCAGGGACCTGAGCACGTTAGGCTTTCCTGTCCTTCACTGTCTCCCGGAGCCTGCTCAAACTCATGTCCATTGTATCGGTGATGCCATCCAGCCATCTCATCCTCTGTCGTCCCCCTCTCCTCCTGCCTTCAATCTTTCCCAGCATCAGGGTCTTTTCCAGTGAGTCAGTTCTTAGCATCAGGTGGCCAAAGTATTGGAGTTTCAGCTTCAGCATCAGTCCTTCCAGTGAATATTCAGGACTGATTTCCTTTAGGAGAGACTGGTTGGATCTCCTTGCAGTCCAAGGGACTCTCAAGAGTCTTCTCCAGCACCACAGTTTATAAGGTTAACTGAAGTCACTCAGTCATGTCTGACTCTTCGAGACCCCATGGACTGTAGCCTGCCAGGCTCCTCCGTCCATGGGGTTTTCCAGGCACTGGAGTGGGTTGCCATTTCCTTCTCCAGGGAATCTTCCTGACCCAGGGATTGAACCTGGGTCTACCCACATTATAGGCAGATGCCTTGCCGTCTGAGCCATGAGGAAAGACCCCACATAATCACAGTTTATGCATGTCTTTAAAACCCTACCGTGCAGTCTCTAGCATATTCCTTTCTGTTCCTGGGTCTCTTTATTTCACTTATAAATGAATGAATGAACCCTTGACTGCATTTATAGACATTTAGTGAGTAACTTATTTTGTGTCTGGTACGGAAACTTGAACATATCACAATGTATTCTATAGTCATAACAGTGATGGGGTGTGAGTCACAGCCCACTTCAGAGACGAGCACCCTGAGACTCGCAGTGGGAGTAACCTGCTCCCGGCCAAGCTGGGGGCTGGCCAGGACTCCAGTCGGCACGCCCAGCTCCGAGCCCAGCCTCCTCTCTGTGACTTCGCTTTGCTCTGCACTTCAGTCCAGCAGGAGCTGCTGGGCAACCTCTGACCCGAGTGCCACACCCTTCGTCTCACAGAAGTGACTCGTCAGCCCCGGGCTGAGGGCCCTCTGAAGCACCTAGTAGGGGTCGAATTGATCACATGAGAGGTGGGGGACGGCCCGGTGACCAGCGTTATTGGTCGTCAGAGGTAGATTTGACTGGTACATCTACTCAGCCTGGGTGCCTGTATGGCCTCGAGCTACAGTTTACATTCTGTTTGCTATCACAGAGTAACGGTAACACCGATGCTGTTCTTCGGTTTTGACTTGACAGACAGACATCCAAAGCAAATAAGGCATCCCCACCCAAATAAAATTGCACAGCATCACGTATCAGGTACAGAATTGCTAAGCAGCCAGACGGGAGGATACCCCCAGAGCCCTGTGTGTAGCATCTCCAGCCGCCTGCCAGGGACCACGGCTTCCAGGGAGCCCAGCTCCAGGCCCTTGTGCACGGTCCCATCTGCTGGCTACCCGGACAGCATTGCCACCTGGAGGAGAGGCTCCGGGGCTTGGAAGCAGTGGAGGGGTCTTCTGGGGAGAAATACACCCCTGAGAGTTTCTGTCCTGCCAGAAAGTGGTGAGCGTGTACCTCAGTGGAGGCGACCTTGTGCACCTGGGCTGAAGGTCACGGAGCTGGGCTTCTCCTGTAGTAACCTCAGCCCTTTGTCTCCTTGTTCCTAAAATGGAACTAAAGGCAACGGCTCAAGGTGTTCCAAAGGCTGGATCAGAGCCTAATACAGCTTTGGAAAGACGTCACTGTGTTTTCTCGGTTTGGCATTAAAATCCCTTCTTCCTTGCATTAAGCAAACGTGAAATTCCTCCTCCAGAAACCTCAAGAAAAGAGGGAAGCTTGTCTTTTAAGAGTTGAGGAAATCTGACAGTGCTGATTGCCAAGGTCCCGGCGAGCACAGTTCGAGTATTCATCTGAAATTATGTGGCTGGACCACCTGCCGGCCTTGCCAAGCACTCAGTCCAGGGAGGGAGCTCAGGCATGCTTACTTTGTAGGGAGTAGAAATCCGACCTGTTGTGTGGAATCCTTTTGAAGAAGGACCACGTGAGCATGAAGGTCAGCGGGCAGATAAGCGAAGCCTGGAGCAGAAGAAATGGGCGTGTCCCCGCACTGGCGGAGGAGAGCTGTCCTCAGCCTGCAGAGGCCGTGTCCTCTTCTGAACCCAAGGTCTCAGCCCCTGTCTGTCTGTCTCCCCAGGTACCTCTGATGTCAGCTGAGCTTGACTGATTCACTCACATAAGCCTGGCCAGCTGACCTGTTGGATTTCTCATAAAAAAAAATAGACCACTTTTCTCAGTTGTGTACAGATTCTTAGGGTTTTGAAATATGTGTAAAAATGTGGCTGTAAAAATCCATATAATCAAAGTCAGTTAAAAATGTAAAGAAATACGCTGTTGAAGAAAATTGGTTCTTACCCTTCAGTGGCAGTGGAGAAGCACAGGTCTCACTGTTGATGGTGGCTGTGTTGTGGTTGGTCTTGGGTTTGACTTTCACCTTCAGATCCCTGTGTTTTGTAGACAATAAACTATGCAGCTCCAGTCATGGGAATGTTTATTTTCAGAGATAGGGTGCTCTCTGCTGCTTTCAACTCCTTGCACATAAGATGCACATCCTATCAACATCACAGCATTAGCCCAAGTCACTTGGCCTTTTGTCATCTACTGCTCCTGGGGGCATGATTTTGGTACTCATCTACTGCTACTGGGGGCATGAATTTTAGACTCATGGAGAGGAAGGTCCTCTGTGAAAGTGATCCTATTATCTCGAGTTCCAAAGAGCCCTTATTATCTTGACATGGATCAAAACCCTGACTTTAGTTATGTCAAATTGTCTATTGCTGATTTGTTACCAAATTAATCCCAAACACTAAGTGGCATTAGAATAGAAGAAATATTTTTTTGCCACAAAGCAGAGAATTCAGTCTTGGATAAAGAATGTTTTCCCAGTCCATGGAGAAAATGATTTGTGTGTGTGTGTGTGTGTGTGTGTGTGTGTGGAGGAGGAGGAAGAAGAGAGGGAGAATGCTACTTTAAAAAAAAAATTGCTAATTTAAATCCATTGCTTTCTTTTTCCCCTTAAGAAAAGTGGCACCAGTGTTAAAGAGCCCGCCTCCCAGTTGCAGGAGATGCAGGAGACACGGGTTTGATTCCTGGGGTCAGGAAGATCCCCTGGAGGAAGAAATGGCAGCCCACTCCAGTATTCTTTCCTGGAGAATCCCATGGACAGGAGCCTGCCAGGCTACAGTCCACAGGGTGGTAAAAAGTCAGACACAACTGAAGCAACCTAGCACGCACATGCAATCAATCTGAAAGGAATTTTAAATTATGCCTTTTGTCCTGAGACCCAGATCTGAGGAAAGACTTCTTTGAAAATAGAAGCCATTGCTCCTGATGTCGTCATCTCTAACAGCAGCATGCTACGTGAAATATTTCCATGAAGAAACGGCAAAAGATTCTTTTCCATCCAATTTCAAGGATTCCTCACTAGATGAAATCAGCCAGAGATGTGGGAATAGGTCTGCAGAGAGTGTTCTCCTCCCAGGACCTGCTCGGGAAGCCCGTGAACCCGGCCAGCTTCCTACAGGCCCTCAGAAGTGGCCCACAGGCTGCACAGGGGAGACGGTCAGGAAGCCTGCTGCGAAGGGTCTTCCGGGTCATCTTCAATGTTTATCTTCTTTTCTACCGACACGTTGGACTTCATTTAAAGAACCGTGTTTTCAAATGGGTATTTCTTGACCCCAGACATTTTATCCAGTTGCAGCAACAACAGCGAGAGGCTCACCTGACACAGGAGTTTCTAGGTCAGATGGTCTCCCCGCGCTTTACGTGTACCCCTCACTGAACGCTTACAGAACACCTGCGACGCAGAAACTACTAGCCACTCCCATGCACTCGAACCCAGGCGTGGAGGGTGCTTGGGCACAGCTAGTCCCTGGCAGGGCAGAATGCATCTGTTTCCTGCCGCTCTCGGTTTCTCGCGCCTGCGTCTGGAGCTCTGTTTGCCCCAGCTTCCTCTGTGTCCAGGTGTTCCCAAGCCCCCAGCGATACAACAGAAAATAAAGCTGAGTATGTCACCCACAGGAGCGAAGAGAGGAAACATAAACAGCAAAACTGGGGAAGTTGTAAAGCAAAGGAAGATGGGGGCATCATGAAGCCCAAGCATAAGACGGCTGAGTCGCACCCCAGGAACCAAACTGGTTTCTCCTAACCCTCCCCCGCCCCTCCCCACCCCCAGGGTGGTCCTCAGCACCGCAGGCGTGGACAGCGCTCAGACCTGACCGTGTGGGGCGGCTTCCTGGTTGGCTGTGGTCTGCACTCTTCTGGGTCAGCCCTTTAGAATGTCACCACTGATGAGAAGAAGGCTTAGGCCTGGGCCCTCTGGCTTCTTTTGGAAGGTTGATGGGAGGGGCTGTGGGAGAAAAAACAAGGATGGTTTGAAAATTAAGAAGCCGTCAGAACCCCAGCTTCCCCTCGCTGACTCCCCTGAATTTCAGAGGTGTGTTTCCTGGCGAGGGTGAGCAGGGGTCCTCGGATGGAGGAACATCAGGACAGTGTGTGGTCTGAACAGGAACAAAGAGACACTTGCAGGGTATGGAGAGACTTCCTGCTCTTTCATCATCCCTGACACGTGGCAGCCACACCTCATCCGGCAAGGGTGGGCACCAAGGGATCCTTCCCAAAAGAAGCTGGAAGAGCCGGGTCCAGAAGAAGCAGGGACCAGAGGGGCCAGGGGACCAGGCAGACCCTCCCGGGCTCCGCAGGACTCCCCATCAGCTCCTCAGTCCCAGCCTCCTCAATGTGGGGGCCCAAGGGAGAACCACCATCAGACCACAGACGTCTTCTCGTCTGAGAGACAGAAACCAAAGCAAACAGCAGCGGCATTGTGGAGAAAACAACAATCACAAGAGGAGAAGCCAGCATTAGGACCAAAGCCTCCTCTTAAATCCTCAGATGACTTGTTACCCTCAGGGACAAAAGCACCAGACTCGAGAAATGAAAAATATGGTAGAAATGAAAATTCAGTAGAAAGGTTTAAAGACAAAGATGACATTTTCCCAAGACAGAGACAAAGAGATATGAAAAGTGGGAAGGGATGTTAACATACAGAGTAAAGACGTGAAGATTTAGAGGCCCAGCTGAGAAATTTACAACGCATGTAGGAGTTAGCTAAATTTAATTTTTAATGATACAAATGAGATTACTTACAAACCAGAAACAGACCCACAGACATGGAAGACAAGCTTATAATTACCAAAGGGGAGTGATTAAAAAGAAAACAGAGGAGGGGTAAATTAGGAGTTTGGGATTAACAGATGCACACTGCTGAATATAAAATAGATTAACAAGGTCCTACTGCATAGCACAGGGAACTCCACCCAAAACCTTGTAATAACCTCTAAAGGCAGATAACCTAAAGAAGAGTACATTTGTCTGTGTGTATAACTGAATCCCTTTGCTGTACACCTAAAACTAACACACGTTGTGAATCAGTTATACTTCAGTGACATTTTAAAAATAAATAAACACAGTCTTTACGCTCCTGTATCCACTGCATGTGAGAATCTCGCCCGCGTTCCCCCCGGGGAAGCTCGCTCTCGGTTCACACATCACGTCTTACCTCACCCCGTGTGTGTTAGTCGCTCAGTCGTGTCTGACTCTTTGCGACCCCATGGACTGTAGCCTGCCAGGTTCCTCTGTCCGTGGAATTCTCCCTGCCATGGGCTAAATGCATCCCAGAGCCCTCTGGCTGTTAACCACAGAGCACAGATCCCAGGCCACGGCCACATGAGTAGGAAAAACCCAGGCTGCCTGCCGGGTCCTCATTGTATGGGGTGCCGCCCAGGGGGCCTGTCCGTGGACAGACTGCTGGATCCATTTCTAGGAGGGCTGGGTCTTCTCTCCAAAACCTCAGCAACAGGAATCACCCTCAGCATGCCTCTGGACTCAGACTTCGCAGCCTGTGGATGGGCAGCCCGAGGGTACCATGAAGGACAGGGGCTGGCCCGGCCCAGACCGTGGACCGTGGTCTTGGACCAGGATCTCCCGTGAAGGCTTCCTCTGACTTGGTTCTGCCCTGAAGCCCCAGTGGGGGCTGGCCGACTGTCTGAGAGTTGAAACCTCTGCTCAGAGCCCGCCTCATGCAAGACGTGCCTTGGAATAATAAGATTGTTTCGGGCCTGGCTCTAAAAAGAAGCCCCCAGATTAGATAAAATGTCTGAGTTATGCCTTCCAACATGAGGGGGATGGCAGAGCAGATTGAGGGGTGAACCTGTGATCAGCAGAAGAGATGAATCCTCAGATCAGCAGTGGGATCTCAGAGAATAAGAGATTTCTCTGCAGGCTTCCAACACGTGTGCTGGTGATTCTGTCGAGCCTGGGGGTGCTGGGGAGACAGACGTGGGGTGACGGCCACTTGTCCTCCTGGGCCCTTAATTAGCTAGAGAGGCTGAGTCGTTTCTGTTCCAAAGACTTTTTTCCTCTGTAGCGTTCGGTGGTGTTCTGCTTTCTAACTTACCGTTTGTCATTGCCCACCTGAGCTGTTGGAGATTTAGTGTTGTCTGGCTTCTCTGGGTTGTGCTTTTTTATTATCGGTACACACACTTGTGTGTGTGCTCAGTCCCCTCGGTGTGTCCGACTCTTTGTGACCCTATAGCCTCTAGCCCAGACTGCCGCCAGCCAGGCTCCTCTGACCATGGGGTTCTCCAGGCAAGAATACTGGAGTGGGTAGCCATGCCCTCCTTCGGGGGATCTTCCCGACTCGGGGATTGAGCCCAGGTCGCTTATGTCTCCTGTGCTGGCAGGCGGGTTCTTTACCACTGGTGCCGCCCGGTAAACCTGTCCACAGTTGAAACTGAAAGTGAAAGTCGCTCAGTTGTGTCCGACTCTGCTACTTTTTGTGACTGTACAGTCCATGGAATTCTCCAGGCCAGAATACTGGAGTGGGTATCCTTTCCCTTCTCCAGGGGAGCTTCCCAACCCAGGGATCAAACCGAGGTCTCCTGCATTGCAGGCAGATTCTTTACCAGCTGAGCCACTAGGGAAGCCCAAATATACACAGTTAAATTGACTTACAATAATTCTGTAAAGAGCCTCATCAGTGTCTCAAGATAACACACCCAGCCCTTGTTCAAAGGAGCCTGGTTCATTGATGGCCGCACACGTGGAGCCAGGGAGCCGTGCCTCTGCACGCGTGTAGGACATACGTGTGGGCAGGTCCTCAGGCCTCTACGGAGATGCCTTGGCCACCCAGCCTTCCAGGGTGTTCATTCCTGGTCGCTCAGCCCCAGGAGTCTCACTTCTGCTGCGTTTGACTCTGATGCAATTGAAAGCCTCTCCCAGCTCCAAGAATATAAACTCCATCTTTGGATGGAAAACACCTAGATTTTTGAAAAAGCATTTGGGACCAGGAATACTGTTGTGGCCAGGTTGGGGAAACCTCATTTCCCACTCAGGCTGAAAAGATTTGCTGGGTTTTGTCTCTATGGTTTATATTTTAAGTATATAAGTATATATCAGATAGGCATTTTTAAACTACATCCACACAATCTGTCCTCAAATTCAGATCGGGACTTCCTTGAAGACTGTGGGCAGAGTGTATTATGTAACAGAGCCCTGTTCTCATTGTGTGAAAGGCAGCCTTCCTTATCCCAGCTTTCTGCAGGCTTAGATGGAAGAAGTGTTAGAAGTTCCTTAATAAGTAAGATGCATAGCCTCCCATCCAGGTATGTCCATCTAATCAATATTTAGAAAGTATGACTTCTCACAGCAAACTGTGAGAAGCAAACTTCTCCAAACTGTCTAACATTTGTACTGAATATCCCATCTCTTCTTGGAAGAGATGCTTGAATAGAAAAATGTAAATTTTTTTGAAAGCCTTTGAGAAATAGTAGAGGCAAACGTCTCAAGTATAGGAACAGGAAAAGGTGACCTTCCTCCCATATCTGTGATGATACTTGCTAGCGATAACAAGAGCGTTTGGGTCCTGTGGATTTGTGAGCGTTCATAATGAAGTGGTAACTTCCAGAGTCCCCAACTTTTAGCACTCTAATCTGCTCATTCTCTTGTTTTTTCTACTGACACATTGGCAGTTTTTCAGCCTAGCTAATGTTTTGGCAATTGCTCAATACCAGAAACTTGAAGGGACTTTGTTATTAATGAGCACTGTCTTATGCCAGTACTGCGTGCTCTTGAGAGAAATCCCACTCACGACGTGTGTCTCGTCCTCAAGTACTGCGAGCTGATAAAGGGACATGGCCCACCCTGCTCCCGTGCCCGCCCAGAAACGCTGACGCAGTGGTGAGCAGCTCCCCCTGTCTCCACTCGCTGCCTTGCTGCCCGCGTCTGACCGATGTTCGGCCATCCGCTATTCATACAAGTGCCAGCCTTGCTTCTAAATCACAGGAGAAAACTCTCAAATGGCTCTGGGGTTTCCAGGTTTGGATTACCTGTCTTTTACACCATTTATGTTCACTGAAACCACATCTGAGATAAAGGGGTTTTGAGCAGTGTGTTCTCTGGGCCAATAATCGTGCATTTCCCCAGACTCAGAACCGATGCTTGTGAGCAGGCAGAGAGGGTGAGAAGCGGCAAGAAGGGACGGGGAGGAAGAGCAAACCCTCTGAGGGGGAAGGCAAGAGAGCACCCTTCTGAGCCGACCGCTCACTCCGTGCACCTCCTTAACGGGTTTGTCTCAACTCCCGTTCTCCCCCGTCTCCACGGCTGGGCACTCAGTTCACTCCTGACACAGGCCGAGAAGGAATCACTGGTTTCCTTTAAACGTGCATAATTTTACTAGAAGCAGGAACAAAAGGGCCCTTGAAATGATCGATAAAATTTTTTAATTTTATTGAGGTATGGCTAATTTACAGCGTTAACTTCTGCTGTACAGCAGAAGTGATTCAGTTATACATATATATTCTTTTTCATGTTCTTTTCCATTATGGTGTATTGCCTGACACTGAATATGGTTCCCTGTGCTATACAGTAAGACCTTGCTCTTTATCCACTCTACCTGTACTAGTTTCCATCTGCCAATCCCCGACTTCCAGTGCTTCCCAATCCCCACCCCCCCCCCCCCCCACCCCCCGCAACCACTAGTCTGTTTTCTATGTCTGTGAATCTGTTTCTGTTTGGTAGGTAAGTTCATTTATGTCGTTTTTTAGATTTCACATATAAGTGCCTCCACGTGGTACTTGCCTTTGCTTAGTATGATAATCCCCAGGTCCATCCACGTAACTGCAAATGGCATGATTTCATTCTTTTTTGTGACTGAGTAATATTCCACTGTCTGTATATACCACCTCTTTGTCCATTCATCTGTTGATGGGCATTTAGGTTGCTTCCATGTCTTGGCTGTTGTGAATAGTGCTACTATTAACATAGGGGTGTGTGTATCTTTTCAAGTTACAGTTTTTTTCTGGATCATATGGCAACTCTAGTTTTTAAAGGAATCGCCATACTGTTTTCCATAATGGCTGCACCAATTTACATTCCCACCAACAGTGCAGAAGAGTTGCCTTTTCTCCATATCCTCACCAGCATTTATTATTTGTAGACTTTTTAATGATGGTCATGCAGACAGGCATGGGGTGGCACCTCACTGTAGCTTTGATTTGCGTGTCTCTGATGAATAGCGATGATGAGCATGTTATCATGTGCCTTTTGGCCATCTGTAGGCCTTATTTGGAGAAATGTCTATTTAGTTGTCTGCCCATTTTTTGATTGGGTGGTTTTTCTGTTGTTGGTTTGTATGAACTGTTTGTATATTTTGGATACTAAGCTCTTGTTGGTCACATCATTTGCAGATATTTTCTCCCAGTCTGTGTGTTGTCTTTTTGTTTTGTTAATAGTTTCCTTTGCTGTGTAAAAGTTTGTAAGTTCGATTAGTTTCTGTTTATTTGTTTTTGCTTTTATTTCTCTTGTCTTGGAAGAAAATGAAAGTGGAAGTTGCTCAGTCATGTCCAGCTCTTTGTGACCCTATGGACTGTACAGTCCATGGAATTCTCCAGGCCAGAATACTGGAGTGGGTTCCATTCCCTTCTCCAGGGGATCTTCCCAACCCAGGGATTGAACCCAGGTCTCCTGCATTGCAGGTGGATTCTTTACCACCTGAGCCGCCAGGGAAGCTTGTTTACTGACCTACAAAAACACCGGTACAATTTCTATCAGATAAAGTTTTGCTTTTGTTCTCATCTAGGAATTTTATGGTTTCATGTCTTATATTTAGGTGTTAAGGCCATTTTGAATTTATTTTTGTGTATAGTGTTCTAACTTCATTGATTTGCATGTGGCTGTCCAGCTTCACCCCACTTGCTGAAGAGACTGTCTTTTGCCTACTGTGTATTCTTGCCTCCTTTGCCGAAGGTTAATTGACCATAGGTGTGTTGGTTTATTTCTGGACTCTGTTTTGTTCCATTGATCCATATGTCTGTTTTCGTGCCAATACCATGCTGTCAAAAACTTGCTTTTACTGCTGCGTGGTGTAAGGGGGAGCCTCTGAGGAGGTGAACAAATGTGTTTATTCTAAAGGATGAGTTCACTCAGACCCCAGCCTGGCACATTGCTGTGAACACAGAGGGCATCCACACTGCCACCCCACCTGCTGAGGATCGCCTGAACCGAAGCTGCCTGAGAGTCCACAAGCCTTAGGCCGCAGGGACCGTCTTACTTTGGAAAAGCCCTGAGCGAGTGAATCCTGCCCCCTCTCCCGTCCCCAGCTCCTCCACTGTCATCAGCAGAAACATCACAGCGGTAACATCTCTGCCCTGGTGTCCAGGACCATTGCCGGGTCTGCTCACCTACACCTCACCGTAGCTCCCTGAGGAACGACCCCATCTCACAGAGAAGAAAGTGGAAGAGCTCAGAGAGGTTGCGTGACTCACCCGAAGGCAATACAGCCTGGGCGTGGGGTTCTCGGCATTTCATCCGTGTCTGATCCCAAGGCACGTTCTCTCCTGCTCAGAAGGGCGCCGAGTTTGGGCGTCACTCCCGCAGACCCGCTGTGTGGCTGGGCCCAGTATGCAGCCACACTGCCTGGGTGTCTGCTCCTGGAGACCAGGGCCTGGAGGAGTGGGGCCGAGGAGAGCCTCGTGGTGATGTGGTGGGAAGCGCATGGAAAGCGCAGGTTCCCCCGGCCCTGCAGAGTGAGCAGCCCTGTGTGTCACCGTGGGCTGCTCGCGGGGCCTCCTCTGAGCATCAGACCTTCCGGAGGGGGTGAGGCCAGGCTGAGAGGCACCCGGGACGCACCCTGTCCAGGGCAGGCCCCTGTAGTTTGGCTCTCAAAGCCCACCCTGAGCCCTGGGGGTGATGAGGAAGAGGACACGTGGGCTGCCTCCTCGTGCAGATGCCACCCCCTCCCCCGGGGGGCAGTGGGGAGCTCAGGTTGGCTGCCTGCTGTCGTCTCCTCTGAGACCGTCCACCCTTTCCAGGGGGAGGCATGGGAATTCCGATTCAGGGAGCGCATCCTGGGGCTGTTTTAAGAGCGTGAAGGCTTGGCACTAGGTCATGAGCAGAGCAGAGGTCACCTTGAACCTAGGCTCTGCCCCTGAGGCTTGATGCCTGGAGCAGCCACAGTGAGGGCTCCTCCTCCCCTCCCTCCTCCCTCTCCTCTCCTTGTATTTAAAACTAATCTTCCTGTGTGGTTTTATTTAATGCTTGTGTTTGTCATCACGTATATTAGAGTACGGGACTTCCAAAGTATCTCAGTGGTAAAGAACCCACCTGCCGATACAGGAGACATGGAGGCTCCGGTTCAGTCCTTGGGCTGGGAAGATCCCCTAGAGGAGGGCACGGCAACCCACTCCAGTTTTCCTGCCTGGAGAATCCCCATGGACAGAGGAGCCTGGCGGTCTACAGCCCACGGGGTCGCAGAGCGTCAGACGCAGCTGAGCTCACACTCGCACATTTGAGGGTCCGTGCAGATGGGGTGGGGGGGAAGGTCACAGATACTTCAGAACAAGCCTCCCCTAGTCACTCTCTCAGTGAGTAGAGTGTCTCTGTCTGGAAACTTCTGTGTCCAGATCTTGCACAAGGAAAGGAACTTCCCATAGATCATAGATAGAGAAGCATCTTAAAGTGAAGGGTACAACCTGCAGTTAAGTGCTGGCCGTTCAGGAGGATGCCTGCCCTAAAGGGCTAAATTGCGTAGTTTAAGAGAGACATAAAAATGATAAGACAGACCTTTAGATTCTGAATCAGTTTAAGATATCACAAACCCTAACCCATCAACAGTGGTAATTAGGCTAGACCTTATTCTTTCACCCATCCACCCAACCGTTTGTTCATTATTTAGTCAGCATGCATAGACATCTGCAACGGGTCCGACCCTATTCTAGGACTGGGAGGGTGTCTTTTATTTTTATATTACCCATCATGCAAAGTACATACTTCATTCCACACTGATAATGCTACTTTTTGATGTCTTTCACTGTAAAAGTTTAGGAACCAAATAAGCATTTTTTTTTTGCTTTTCTTTGCCAAATGCCATTTTTCTTGGGAAGCTTTTCAATCCCCTGAACTCAAGCCATGGAAGATAAATGGATACATTAATTTACTTTTCAAAATTCAATGTGATTCATGCCCTATTTTGTTTATTGCTCAAATAAGTGAAATCAGAATGGATGGCATGATTATTTTGAGATATAGGAAGTCCAGATAATTTTATTCTTCCTTAATCATTTTTTAACCAATTCATCTCTATCCTGGAGATGATTCATTAGAGAGCTTGCCAGAGATTCTTTAAAATAAATAGTAAATAGAAAGGAAGACAGAACAAAGGTAGAAGGCACCAGCCAATCCTCAAATAAATCCAAAGCTTCATGCATTTTCTTTCTTATTCTCTCTGTGTGTACGTGTGTGTATCTCTCTCTTTCTCTTTCACACACACACATAAACACACACACTCACACACTCACCCTTGAGAATAACCCAGTCCATGATGGAAAATCATTTGATGACAGGGAACCAGGTCTTGGGCTCAAGGCAGAGAGATCTGCAAGTGGTCCTCGCAGCTGGAGGAGTTGTGTGCAGCTGGCATCCTGGCCTCTCTGATGGAGAAGCCTCCTCCATGGGAAGCCACATGAAAGCACAGCGAGAAGTCCACAGACAAAGCTTCCTTGGTCTCCTCTCTGAGCGTCTTCCTGCTTTGTTCCTCAGTCAGTTGGAGACATTTTTTCCCCTTTGACCAAAGCAGGAGATTAATCTTCAAACAAAAGTTAATCAGCTATGTGTCCTTGAGCAAATCACTTACTACTCAGGGTTTCAGTTGCTCTGCGAAATGAAGTTTCTTGGGGCTGCAGTAACAAGTTACCACTAACCGAGTGGCTTTTATTCTCTCCCAGTTCTGAAAGTCAGTGGTCCGAAATCAGGGTGTCAGCGAGATCATGCTCTCTCTGACACTTCTCAGAGGACACTTTCTCGCCTCCTCGGGCCTCTGGAGGATGCACTTGGTCCCTGGCGCTCCTTGGCTTGTGGGCCAAGCATCACTCCGATCTCTGCCTCCATCGTCACACGCCCTTCTCCCTCTGTCTGTTCTGTGCGTCTCGTCGTCTTATGAAGACCCCAGCTACCCAATTTCCTTCAGCCTCTCTCCTTTTCCAGAATGACCTTATTTTAATGTGATGATGTCAGCCAGGAGCTTATTTAAAAATAAGGTCAGTCTGAATAATGGGCTCCAGTTCCGTCCATCTGAGTAGAACTGATTCAAATGAATTTTTTTTAATGCTGAGTAATATTCCATTGTGTATATGTACCACAACTTTCTTATCCATTCGTCAGTTGATGGGCATCTAGGTTGCTTCCATGTCCTGGCTATTGTAAACAATGCAGCGATGAACATTGGGGTACACGTGGCTTTTTCAATTCTATTATCCAGAGTGAAGTAAGCCAGAAGCAAAAACAACAATACAGTATATTAACACATATATATGGAATTTAGAAAGACAGTAACGAGAACCCAACATGCGAGACAGCAAAAGGAACGCAGATGTATAGAATAGACTCATGGACTCTGTGGATGAGGGAAAGGGTGGGTTGATATGGGAGAATGGCATTGAAACATGTTAATTATCATATGTCTAATCAATCGCCAGCCCAGGATTGATTCTCAGGGCTGGTGCATCGAGATTTCCCGGGGGGGAGGGAGGAGGGAGGGGGGAGGGAGGCGTTTCTGGAGGGGGAGCATATGTAAACCCATGGTGATATCATGGCATTGTATGGCAAAACCAATAAAAGGGAGGAAAAAAATTTTAAAAAAATAAGGTCAGGACCCAGCACCTCCTCTGGGGGGACAGAATTTGACCCACAACACAGCTTTGGCTGCTTGACCTCTAAGATGCCTGCAGCAGGTTCCTAGCTTGCGTGACCAGGCAGACTGTGGCACTACCAACTAAGAAGCAAGGAAGACAGGGCTCAGTTCACCCGTGTCGATGCTGAGGACGGGGATGGCCCAGTGGAGATGCCCTGTATGCCATCTGAGGTATGGGGGAGACCTGGGCTGGGATGTGATCTTGGTGCTCCTCAGAGTAGGAATTGAGATTGACAGTGACTGTGAGCATCCAAACTACCGCACAGTCGCACTCATCTCACATGCTAGCAAGGTCATGCTGAAAGTCCTCCAAGCCAGGCTTCAACAGTATGTGAGCCATGAACTTCCAGATGTTGAAGCTGGATTTAGAAAGGCAAAGGAACCAGAGATCAAATTGCCAACATCTGTTGGATCATCAAAAAAGCAAGAGAGTTCCAGAAAAACATCTACTTCTGCTTTATTGACTATGCCAAAGCCTTTGACTGTGTGGATCCCAAAAAACAATGGAAAACTCTTCAAGAGATGGGAATACCAGACCACCTGCCCTGCTTCTTGGGAAATCTGTATGCAGGTCAGGAAGCAAGTTGGAACCAGACATGAAACAATGGACTGATTCCAAATCTGGAAAAGAGTACATCAATGTTGTAAATTGTCACCTTGCTTATTTAACTTATATTTGGAGTACATTATGCAAAATGCAGGGCTGGATGAAGCACAAGCTGGAATCAAGATTGCCAGGAGAAATATCAATAACCTCAGATGTGCAGATGACACCACCCTTGTGGCAGAAAGTGAAGAGGAACTAAAGAGACTCTTGATAAAAGTGAAAGAGGAGAGTGAAAAAGCTGGCTTAAAACTCAGCATTCAAAAAATGAAGCTCATGGCATCCAGTCCCATCACTTATGGCCAATAGATGGGCAAACAATGGAAACAGTGACAGGCTTTATTTTGGGGGGCTCCAAAATCACTGCAGATGGTGACTGCAGCCATGAAATTAAAAGACACTTACTCCTTGGAAGAAAAGCTATGACCAACCTACACAGCATATTAAAAAGCAGAGACATTACTTTGCCAACAAAGGTCTGTCTAGCCAAAGCCATGGTTTTTCCAGTGGTCATGTACAGATGTGAGAGCTGGACCATAAAGAACTCTGAGTGCTAAAGAATTGATGTTTTTAAACTGTGTTGTTGGAGAGGACTCTTGAGAGTCCCTTGGACTGCAAGGAGGTAAAATCAGTCAATCCTAAACAAAATCAACCCAAAGCATTCATTGGAAGGACAGATACTGAAGCTGAAACTCCAATACTTTGGCCACCTGATGCAAAGAGCCAACTCATTAGAAAAGACCCTGATGCTGAGAAAGATTGAAGGTGGGAGGAGAAGGGGACGACAGAGGATGAGATGGTTGGATGGCATCACTGACTCAATGGACATGAGTTTGAGCAAACTCCGGGAGATGGTAATGGACAGGGAAGCCTAGCATGCTGCAGTCCATAGGATTGCAAAAAGTCAGATGCAACTGAACAACAACAAAAATGACCATGAAGGAGATCACCAGGATGGGAATGCAATGGGAGGAGCAGGTGTGGCCAGTGGAGCCCAGGACACTCCGTTTTAAGGAGGAGGCAGAAGAAGAGCCCACAGAAGGGGGATGTGGCAACTCAGTGGTGATGGGAGACCTTAAGGGCAGCCCAGCTTCACGGTGGGAGGGAAGCCACCCTCCACTAGGTTGAGAGCAGGGTGGGAGATCAGAAGATGACCCCTGCATGTGACCTACTTCGTGAGGTTCTGGAGAAAAGACAAGGGGTGAATCATAAATGGATGAAATGGTGTTTTGTTTGTTCCTTTGTTAGGCTTGTCTCGTATGTAGATGGGAAAGTACCCCCTTGGAAAGAAGTAACAATGAAGAGAGAGGACAAAGGTAGAAAGAGTAGATGGAGCCAGTCCTCAGGAAGCTGGGGCTTCACAAGCGTTACTCCACCGAAAAGGGAGCCCTCCTGCACTGTTGGTGGGGATGTAAGTTGGTGCAGCCACTATGGAGAACAGTATGGGGGTTCTGCAAAGAGCTAGAAACAGAGCTGTCATTTAAGCCAGCAATCCCACTCCTGGGCATATATCTGGACAAAAGTTATAATTCAAAAAGACACATCCACCTCTCGGTTCATAGCAGCACTGTGTACAATGCTACACGTGGTGACAAGCTAAAGGTGTATCAGCAGATGGAGGACTAAAGACAACGGGTGTGGTGTGTATATATACAGTGGAATATTCCTCAGCTGTGAAAGGACTGAAATGATGCCTTTTGCAGCAACATCGATGGACCTAGAGACTATATTATCATACTAAATGAAGTAAGTCAGACAGAAAAAGAGTAATACCATATATGTCCCTTATATGTGAAATCTAAAATATGGCACAAATGGACCTACCTACCAAACAGAAACAGAGTCAGAGACATGGAGAACAGACCTGTGATTGCCCAAGGGGAAGGGGCTGCGGGGATGGACTGGGAGTTTGGAATTAACAGATACAAACTATCACATAAAGAATGAGTAAACAAGGTCTTCCTGTATAGCACAGGGAGCTATATTCAACTTCCTGTAATAAACCCTAATGGGAAAGAATATGAAAAAATGTATTTATATGTGTAACTTAATATCTGCTGTACAGCAGACATCAACACAGCATTCTAAATCAACTGTTGTGTGTATGTGTGTGCTCAGTCGTGTCTGACTCTCTGCGACCCCCTGGACTGTATGTAGCCCTCGAGGCTCCTCTGTCCTTGGGATTTCTCAGGCAAGAATCCTGCAGTGGGCTGCCGTTCCCTTCAGAGCAGCAGGTTCCTCTGGGAAGGTGACCAGAACCAGGCCCCTTCCCGTCTGCCCCACAGGTGGGTCTCTGCTCAGAGCAGAGGAGGAAGGGGGCAGCAGATAAAAGGGGATGTGAACAGAGCAGGAAAGGCTGGAGTTGGCATCGAGAGGATGACCAGCACCCAAGCCCTAGTTGTAAGGACAGCGATGGGAGGCTTAGTCCATGGAGACTCTGGTTGGCTCCGTGCTTTTCTCTGCTGGTTCTGGGGATCTGGGTGTGTCGGGGGGAAAGCAGGTGGCTGGAAGAGATGCAGTTTTCACGTGAAAGCAAAAGAATCTGACACAATCACATGCAGATGCAAAAACACAGGTTTACTTTACAGAAACAGATGGCAGGGTGTGGCTGAGAGCTGGTTCTAATACAGGGCTAGAGCTCAGTGCTGGGTTGCTGAGTTCTGCAGCTTTGTCCTTACGGCTGATATGTGATTGGACCTTCTGTTAAAATTACAGAGAGGCTGTGGTGCACAGTCGACCTGGATATTTACCAGTGTGTGTGCGTGTGCGTGTGTGCGTATGTGTGTGCACGTGCGTGTGTGTATGTGTGCGTGTGTGCACACGTGTGTGCGCGTGCGCACGTATGTGCATGTGTGTATGTGTGTGCTCACGTATGTGCTCGCATGTGTGTGTGTGTGCGTGTGCGTGTGTGTCTGTGTGTGCGTGTGTGCATGCGTGCATGCGTGTCTGTGTGCACTCAGTTGCTCAGTTGTGTCCAATTCTTGGTGGCCCCATGGACTGTAGCCCTCCAGGCTCTTCTGCCCATGGAATTTTCCAGGCAAGAATACTGGAGTGGATTGCTGTTTCCTACTCCAGGGGATTTACCAGTTTACCAGTGAGTAAATGGGCGTTTATCAAGTATGTGCTAGATAATGGGCTTCCCTGGCGGCTGAGTGGTAAAGTATCTGTCCGCAATGCAGGAGATGTAGGTTCGATCCCTGGGTCGGGAAGATCCCCTGGAAAATGGAATGGCTACCCACTCCAGTACTCTTGCCTGGAGGATTCCACGGCCAGAGGAGCCTAAGGGGCTGCAGCCCATGGGGTCACAGAGAGTCAGACACGACTGAGCGAGTAAAACTTTCACTCTGAAGTGCTGTGTTGCCTGCTGTCAGTATATGCTGTAGTGTATCCTGTAGAATCACGTGACCTGTGATCACGTGTGATCAGCCCAGACGCATGATCTGTGCATCAGGAAGCTGGAACCTGGGTGTTAGACTTCTGATCGCTAGCCTGGGGTTCTTCCTATAACTTGGCTGCCTCCAGGCTGTGGACACTTGTCTGTCATCTCTTGAGAGGGAGAAATGGTCTCCTGAACACAGGGGACCAGAGGTAATGAAGCGGGACGCGTGTGTGTGGGTGGGTGCATTGGCCTGGTCCTCACCCAGCCTTCTGAGACATTTTATCTACTGGAGGTATGACTTCAGGGCAGCATTTGTGGAAAATTTTACAGGAATTTACAGTTGTTAGTTTGGAGAGAAGTTAATCAGCTATTGTGAATATCCTAGACACCTGCTAGAAATCATAATCAAACTAATTTTCAGTAATAAGTAAGGCTACTTCTTTCTGATGTCCTATTCTGTCATCTGTGCTTCGAAAATTCTAAATAAACCCAGGACAAGTGAATTCATTAGACCTTTAAACCTGCTAAAGTGTGCCATCCATCCATCTGTAGTCCATCCATCTTGTTTGTTTATTCAAATGCATGTGTTGAGGGCTGATGCTGTGTTAGATACAGAAGTCATGGTTTTTTAATTCAATATCAATATCACAGTATGTCAGGGTTAAGGAAATTCTATAACTTTCATTATGTACTATAATAATTTTTATAACCAATGAGCTGTAAGCTACTAAAATTTTTCAGAAAAGTTTTAGCTTTTTATTTTGAAGTAATTTTAGATGAACAAAAGTTGCAGAAATAGTGCAGAGTTCTCTTCCACGCCTCACTCCACTTCTCCTGCTGTTAATGTATCAGTGCTTCATACCCATGGTGTTATTATCAGGAACAGAAAATTAACACTGGTACAGTGTTATGCACTCAACGGCTGACCTCATTTGCGCTTGGCCAGCTTTTCCATCAATGCTTTTTCTCTGTATCAGAATCCCACGTTCTTGCAGGTAGTAATTCCCCTCCAGGTGGTGGCATGTCCCGGTCTTCCCTTCTCTTTGGTGGGAAGAAGGGTCACTTTTGAAGGTCACTGGTCAGCTGTTTGGCAGAGCGCCTCCACCTGGGTTTGTCTGAAGTCTTTTCACGACTGGCGTGAGGCGATGCATTCTTAGCAAACGTGCTGTTACCGACCCACCCCAGTTGGTTCCCAACAGCGGCCCTCCTGCCGTGTGTGGAGCCAACAGAACGAGAAGGGTCTGAGCTCAGCATCAGAGGGGAGCTCTGTCCTCTGGCGTAAGTACGAGAAGGACAC
>ML661910.1:247235-286192 GCA_007570785.1 Antilocapra americana | reverse complement strand
CTTCTTGAACCCCAGAGGTGTGTGCAGCATCCCTGCGCATGTCCCTGAGGCGAGGTGGCGGAGCCGCGATTTCACACCAGGAGAACTCGGGTGGTCTGAAGGGCCAGGGGCGAGGCCTCTGCACCTGGTCCCCTGTGAGCAAGTGGAATTTCGTGAATTACACGGGGAAAAAAATGTTAGGTGTCTTTTATTACCCAGATTCTATGTTTATTCCCTGGGAATTGATAATGGGCTTTGCCAGTGATGAGCCTCCCTGATAACTCAGCTGGTGAAGAATGGGCCTGCAAGGCAGGAGGCCCCGGTTCGATTCCTGGGTTGGGAAGATCCTCTGGAGAGGGGATTGGCTGCCCACTCCAGTGTTCTTGGGCTTCCCTGGTGGCTCAGCTGGTAAAGAATCTGCCTGCAATGAGGGAAACCGGGGTTCAGTCCCTAGGTTGGGAAGATCCCATGGAGAAGGGAAAGGCTACCCACTCCAGTGTTCTTGGCCTGAAGAATTCCATGGACTGTATAGTCCAGGGGGTCTCAAAGAGTCGGACACAACTGAGCGACTTTCACTTTTGCCAGTTGACAATACCATGTATATGACATTTTGTTTTTCTTGTTGCATCTTGCTGGACGGTCCTGATGTTGCCCGGTTTTACTTCTGGTGATGCTGACCTTGATCTCTTGGTTGAGTTGCTGTCTGCCAGGTTTCTCCTTGTAAAGTTGCTATCTTCTTCTTTGTGGTGATAAGTATCTTGCAGGAGATACTTTGAAACTATGCAAATCATTTCTCTTCAGACGTTCACTGCTAATTTTAGCATCCATCATGGATCTTGTCTGTAGCAGTCATCACTCTGCTGTTCCCTCAAAGGAGATGCTCTTTCTTTCTTCTGCATTTATTGATTGGAATTCTGTTACGAAGAAGAGCTGCTCTCCCCTCCCCCACCTAGTTATGTATATGATTCTTTATATTAGTAAGGATCATGAATATGTATTCTATGGGTCAAGTCAATATTATTGTTAATGATTTCCTTGCTCAGATTATTCCGACTTTGGCCATGCAAGCTTTAGCTTCTGTGTGCTATTAACAAGCGCTATCATTTTTGAGTCTTTCCTTACTTTCTGGTCCACAAGATGTTCCAGACTCATGCTGCATTTTTGCTGTTCTAGCCTGCTTATGGTTTCTTCTCTTGGGAGCCCTATTCTTTTTTAATTGGAAGATGGTACTCAGAGACCAAGATGAGGGTACTGGGTGGGCTCATTTTCTCCTAGTTGTCACTGGGTCTAGGCTTCTCCATGAACAGAGCAAGGGCGTGTAGGTATGTGTACTACCCGGTAGATACACACGTATCTGGATTTTGGATCTATCTGTATATGTGTGAGTGTGTGTGTGTAGGTGAGAAATGATATCAGTGTAGTTTTAGTTTATATTTCTCTAATTTTGAATGCATTTGAGTCCTTTTTAATGCATTTTCCTGTATTTTTGTGAATTATCTTTCCATGTCTTTTTCTCCTGTTTCTTTTTGTTTGTTCTTTTATAACCTTGATAGTTTAGAGTTCTTTATATAATAGTTATATTAGCCATTCATTTGTTATGAATGTTTTCTCCCAGTTTGCCAATTATCTTTCATTTCTGGTTTTTGTCATGCAAAAAATGTATTTTTATGTAAATTTACCTCACTTTTATCACTTCTGGGTTTTGAGTCAACCTTAGAAAGCCTTTCCCTACAGCATGTTAGAAAGGAGAACACTTATGTTTATGAAAATACTTTGAAATATTAAAAGCATATGGAGAGTAGAGTTGGTTAAAGATCATCTGGAAGCTGGACTGTTAAGGCCCTTCTACATGCCTGGGCGCCGCCTGGTCGCTGTTGTCCTTGTCACTCTTACTTAGCTCCTTATCTTCCATCTTCAGACTTCTCTGGTTTCTCCAGACCCCTCTCCACAATGCCTAAAATCCCTGGGGGCTTTGCAGACTGTCATGTCTCCCTTAACACTTTTTAGTCTGCAATGTACTCCGTCTCGTCCTTATAGTACTATTAAGCATTTATTAATACTTTAGAATTTTTTACTGATGGAAACTCTGAATCAGCACATTCTTACCCATTTCACTCACCTCCCTTCCCTTCTTGCTTCATCTTGGTTCAGGCAACTCCTAAAATTCAGCATCTGTCTTTTCCTAAGACCACTCAACCTTGGTCTCTCTAGACAAATGGGCACCTTCACAGCTGTGTCTTCTGCACAAGAAGCATTGTATTCGAGTGACAGGTGTTCCTCTGCAGAGCCTGGCCTGTTCGGCAGACGTGTCTGAAAGAAACTCGGACTTCAGTCTTTCCTACATGGGTACACAGTGGTAGCTATAAAATATACCGAAATAGTTAACATTTATAAAGGTATTAGGTTTTTTTACTTTTATTATTGTGACTTATTCACTATGACCTTTATTTAAATACATAGGACAGCAGTTTTTTTTTAGAGTGGCATTTTGCATATCAATAAATTAAGAATAAAAAATGTGATGCTTAAAAGAAAAAAAAAAATCCTCCTCCATGCTTTCCCTCACTCCCTCTCTCCCCAAGTCTCTGTCTCTCTCTTCCTCACTCCCTCCTTCACCACTTCCTTCTTCCCCCACCCCACCCTTCTTCTGTATCAGCACAAACTAAAGGGTGGACTCTGTCCTGAGGCTGTTGTTTGGGAAGGTCAGAATGACCCAGCATTGTGCTCGGGAGAAACCTGTCTGCCAGGAAAGCCAAAAATGGAGATGGAAGTTGTGGAGATTTATCCCTGCAGAGCTGCGCATTTCCGTTTTTGACTATTAGGAATATTTTAGAGCTTGGTCTACACACCCCTCTGCATGTTCTCTCTTGATGAATATTTACTATGGAAGTTAAGCAGTGACCAGACTATTTCAGGCTGAAAGAGATGTTTTAATTGAATAACACAAGCTCCTGAAAATGATGTGGTAGAAGACAGACGAGTGAGCTACAGGTGGAAGTTAATATTACATCATCTTAACTTCTTATTTCCCACCTTTTTCTTTGCTTTTTTCTTTCAGGGACCCTCAGAGCCTGGACCCACCAGAAGTCAGCAATGCAAAACTTCAGTATGCAGGATGGGGCCCCAAGGGTCAGCAGCTGGTAAGCATGTCGCTTTCAGCGACCAGGTTTCTGCGTTGATGAAGTTAATGTTTAACAGACTGAATGCATCTGACTAGACTCAGAATCTGTGTTTGTGTGAATCACGTTTTGGAGAAGTCCCCCAGGACCTCTGCATGTGTGAATGGCCACCTCTTTTGCTAGAGAACTGTTGAGATGGGAAGAGCGTGTGCCTTGGTTCTGGTACCTGCTGTCTTTAAAGCAGCCCCTGACTGGGCCTTGTGTGTTGACTGTGGACTTAACCGTGAATCTGCGATGGACCTCATCAGAGGACAGCAGCTGGGGATGGTCAGAACGGTGGAGTCGCGAAATGCTCTTGGGTTCTGCTCATGGAACTCTGGTTCTTTCCTCGGGAGGGTTTCATGAGAAAAACAGATTTGCAGTAGCTGTGGACCTGGGCCCCCAGCACACAGCGCCTGCAGAACGCCCAGGATTGCTGGGGCCGTCTCTGCTTTACGCCAGAAAGCTCCGTGGATCCCCACTCAAACTGGCAAAACTAAGACGTTTCGAGAAACCCAGTGGCCCACACAGCGTAGCAAAAAGAGTTCTAAACAAGTGGTTAAAAGACGTGGGTTCTAACCCTGGGAGTTCACAAATTAGATGCCAGGCTGCTGTGGGCTAGCCCAGCTCCTGCGGTAAAGATCTGGGTGAGGTGACCACGCGGGTTCATCCCAATGCTAGCATCACTTCGGTCTAAAACTGGGTAATATTTGTCAGTCCCCTTAACAAGGTTGCATCACCCTTTCCTGAAAGAGCCTGCAGCTTGAAGATCAGGTGGCATGGTGGCTGACCATTTTCTTCTACATCTTTGAGCCGATTAATAAAGCTGCATTTTTAAAAACTCTTCCTAAAATAGCACAGAAAATGACCATTTTAAAAACCTTGGGGTGAGATTCTGTTGAACAAGCTGCCTACTGTCTTAGGAATTAAAATTTTACTTTCCCCAATAGTACCATTATTTTTTCTCGGTTGTGTGTTAATTCCACTGCCTCAAATTGACTTGAAGAAGCAGGAGGGTGTAGGCCACCCGGCTGTGTTAGCTGTTATCCGACTGTTCCTTGTGCTGCGCACTTACTGAATGGAGGTTTCAAAAGGCACATTTAATGGCTCTAAACCAGTGACAAGGGGGCAGGAGGGTGCCACGAGCTGACTCACAGAATGACACCCATCCATCAGTCAGTCAGAGCCAGCAGGGAAGAGTCATCTTTGCTCAAAGCCACTAACGCTTGTGCAAGGAAACAGTCACCGTTCCTCAGGAGATTTTAGAAGACTGAAGTGCTTAAGACTCATGCCAGGTTGCACAGTGGTCAGGGCTGCGTCAGGTGATTATGGAAGTTATTACCATCATCTCCCCAAGAATAACCAGCAGCAGAGCTAGGCGTCAGCTTCTTTGAGAAAGCTCCCCTGGCCCCCCTGCCCACATGGCCAGGCCCCCTCTCCGGCCCCCCAGTGTCACCACACAAACTCCTTTCACACACGAGTCCCTGCCCACACGTCTCTCCCAGGTGAGAGTGGTCCTGGGTGTGAGTCCCGAGCGCTTTCCATCTATGAATTCTGAGCATCTAGCTCCATGGCTGGCACTTGGGAAATAACTGTTGAGGTCAAAAGTGAATGCATGACTGGACAGATGAATAATCAGCTGGTATATTCTTGTGGTTCTCAACCACTTAAATATAAAATAATTGGAAGGAGGCAAATAGCTAGCATCTGTGTGTGAAAGAAAATAAAGTGTGGTCACTCTATCGTGTTCGACTCTTCTTGACCCCTTGGACTGTAGCCCGCCAGGCTTCTCTGTCCATGGGATTCTCCAGGAGGGAATAGTTGAATGAGTTGCCACTTCCTCCTCTAGGGGATCTTCCCCACCCAGGGCTCGAACCCGGGTCTCCTGCATGGCAAGCAGATTCTTTACCACTGAGCCACCAGGGAAGCACCACACATCTACAGGTTCGTGTCTGTTTAGGATGTGACTGACAGTGAAGGAAGGCCAGCTTCCTTTCTGTTTTGTGGAGATGAAGCTTCAGGCAAGCACCACTGCTACTGCTTGGCCTTAGTGCCGGGGGTACTCCTGTGCGCCTGGAATCTGAGACTGTAAGCTTTTTCAGCTTTGCTGTTTTTCTTGTCCTGAGTCTAGCAGGCAGTGCCTCTCAGTGCTGAGAAAACATCCTGTATGCTGGAGCGGGAGTTAGCAGCCTTTGCCCAGAAGGCCCCCGTTGGTGAATGTTTAGCGGACCAAAGGCCATCTTGGCTGTGCTCACCTGGGAAAGCCTGACCCCCGGGGCCAGGCGCTCCCAGCGGGCGCTCTTGGCAAAGACAGTTCAAAACCCACAAGCAGGCCTTGCAAACACTAACAGATCTCTCATTGCTGTTTTATTTTTAAAAGTAAATATTATATGGAATTTAGAAAGACGGTAACGAGAACCCAACATACGAGACAGCAAAAGGAACGCAGATGTATAGAATAGACTCATGGACTTTGTGGATGAGGGTAAGGGTGGGATGATATGGGAGAAGGGCATTGAAGCATGTTAATTTTCATATGTCTAATCAATCGCCAGCCCAGGATTGATGCTCGGGGCTGGTGCAGCGAGATTTCCCGGGGGGGGGGGAGGGAAGAGGGAGGGGGGTTCCGGAGGGGAAGCATATGTAAACCCATGGTGATATCATGACAATGTATGGCAAAAACAATTTAAAAAAAATAAAAAATAAACCATTCTAACGGTTAAAAAAAAAAAAAAAAAGTAAATATTGCTCCCCAAAGGAAATTGACTCTAATTGTAATGAGTCAGAGGGAAATGAGTAGTTCTCCTCCGGGCACAGCCAACACAGCTGCAGTCAAAGTTCATCAAGGCCCCCCCGGGGCTTTCCCCCCCCCCCCCCCCCCCCCGGGTGGCCAGATCCGAGGGAGGCCTCTGGGCTGGGGACCCCCTGAACCGCAGGAAGGAGACCTGGCCACCAGGAGGGGCTGCAGGGCGTTTTCTCCTGTGCCTCCACGTGGCCTTCGATTAGTGGTTCTTGCCTTTGAGGGTAAATTTCGTTTGACCTTCAGATGGCACCATGGGCGGTGAGCACGGCCTGAGAGAGGTGCTGAGAGAGGACAGGGAGAGCCTTGACCTCGGGGAGGCGTCCATTCTGCCAGAAAGCCGCTGCTGAGGCAGTGCTGGTCTGTGGTCTTTGTCCTTCCTGAGGGATAACCATGTGCTTCCCAGAACTCAGCATTATCTGCCGAAAGCCTCGAGATGGGAAAAAAGATTTGGCTGGATTAAGCGGGATTAAGTGAGAAAAGATGCTCAACAGTGAACAGCTGCCTCCCCGGCTTCCTCTTCCTCCCATTCTTCTGTTTTAAATATTTACTTAGGTTTGACAGAAAACAACAAAATTCTATAAAGCAATTATCCTTCAATTAAAAAAATGAATAAAATTTTAACATACGTGTCTATTTCCTTATTTACCGGGCTATGACGTCGAGTCCTAGTTGCAGCGCAAGGGATCTTCTGGTGCAGCTCACGATTCCCTAGTTGTGGCGGAAGCCCCATAGCAGTGGCGTGCAAGCTTCGTTGCTCCGTGACTTGTGGTATCTTTGTTCCCTGACCAGAGATTGAACCTGAGTCCCCTGCATTGCAAGGCAGACTCTTAACCACCAGACCACCTGGGAGGTCCCTCCCCTCTCTTTTCCAGTCAGTATATGTAGTGACTTACACTGAAACATAAGTCGCATCAAAATTCCTCTCCAAACTGTATCTTTCTTCATTTACCCTCTAGCAGAGGAATGACTGCCTAATGGAGAATTTCCGTTTTCTTTGATCATTTCATGACGCCCTGCCCACTCCTCCCCGCGTGTTCGTCTGTTTATGTGAGGTTCTGTCTCTACTGATCTAGAACATGATTAAATGATCCTCTCATTTCCTCGTATGTCATCTCTGCTGGAAACATTTAACAAAAGCACGCAGACGCCGAGGGCACCGCAGTGGCCTGCTTTGCACTTCCAGCTGATGGCATGCTCGGGGTTCAGGCCTCTGAGGGCCCCTCGGTGGGCTAGCTCGAGAGCGCAGGGAGCCTGGTGGGTTTGCTGCATAGCAGTGTTTTCTTTCAGAACCAGGCGACGTGGAAACTTCTGTAACCAGCTGCAGGGCAGCAGACCACATCGGTGATTCAGGGCCAGAGTCTGTGCGGCTCCACTCTGTGGATCAGAGACCAAGAGCTGGGTCTGTGTTTGCTTGGCCTGCTCCCGTGATGGGGACAAGTGCACAGCTCTGAAAGGGATGCTGACTCTATCTTCAGAACCGTGCAGTGAAGAGCAGGCAGAGCGGGTGGTGAGGGGACCTGCGGGCAGTGGGGCTGGCGCTGTCCTTGGGGAGCAGCTGGGGCGGGGATGTGATACCCTGGTGGCAGGAAACTCGGCAGTGCTCACGGCTCCACGTCCCCACTCAGAAGAGGATGTCGACTTAGCCATCACCTCCCAGGGTGTGAGGCTGTGGTACTCACGACAGTGAGCGACTGCTCTGGGTCTCCCTGGAGACCAGAGAACAAAGGGAAGCATCTTTACCAATGAGGGGCCCTACCTTGACCTCCTGATGGCACGGCTGGGTAGACCCTGGGGTGCTTTTCCAGGGAAAGTCACTGGTAGAATAACTTACCCGGGGGTGGGGGTGGGGATCATGCTTTTTTCCATGAATGGTTGAGCTGTCAGCTCTCCTTACAGGCTCTTAGAGCAGGACACCTGGACTGCCAGCCATCCACCCACCTTGGACAGGGCCCATCCATCACCTGAACGTGAGGGATGCTGCAGGCCTGTGCTCTGTGAATGTGCGGTCTGGAGTTCACTTCCTCACTCCTCTCCATCTCTGTAAAGCCCTACTGAACGCTCCCTGTGTCCTGGACTGTCTGCCAGCTCCCGGAAGTGCCAAGAGAGGTGTGTTCTCTCCATGATGACTTCAACGTCTAACGGCAGAGACCCTCCATCACCGCGATCACCAGCGCTCAGCAAATGCAGCTGCTTCTTGTTTCGTGGTCACCTTCAGAAATAAATGTTCCCCACCACATTTCCATCTGCTCTGGGGCTTTCCTGATGGCTCAGACAGTAAAGAATCTGCCTGCAATCCTGGAGACCCAGGTTCAATCCCTGGGTTGGGAACATCCCCTGGAGAAGGGATTGGCAAACCACTCTAGTATTTTTGCCTGAAGAATCTCATGAAGGAACCTGGCAGATTATGGTCCATGGGGTCGCAGAGTCGGACACAACTGAGCGACTCACACTTTTACTGGCTAGTTTGGTGCTTCCCTAGTGGCTCAGAGGTAAAGAATCTGCCTGCCATGCAGGAGACATGGGTTCCATCCCTGGGTCGGGAAGATCCCCTGGAGGAGGGCATGGCAACCCACTCCAGTATCCTTGCCTGGAGAATCCCATGGACAGAGGAGCCAGCTGGGCTATAGACCATGGAGTCACAGAGTCGGACACGACTGCAGCAACCAGGCACAGAGCACCCCGTTTTCCGACCACTGCACCCAGACTTGGTGCCCAACAAGCGATGAGTAACTGCCCGAGCCTCCTAGGCCCTCCAGTCTGGATAAACTGATTCCTCTGGAACAAAGCCCTCCCAGTGGGCCCATCACCCTCGGGCTCTCCCTGCTCGCTCGGTGTGGAGCGCGTCAGACCGGCTCAGCTCAGCAGGCTCCGCTGAGACCCTGAAGTCCGGGCCTCCTCCTGGGAACGGAGTCCGTGACTCAGTCGCCTGCCGTCAGTGCTGAGCCCCTGCAGCCCCGCACGACCATCCGGCCCTCCTCCCCGGCGCCCAGCGGCCTTCCTCTGTGGACACGTGTGCTCCCCTGTTCTCCTGGTTACCTCGTGGAGACCCCTTTGCAGTGACCTGGGCCGCTCCCTACCTCAGTCGTGACTGTGCCTGCTCGGGGTGGAGCAGCTGTGACTCTGAAGTCCCTTCCGAGGAAACTAAGCCTTAAACAAATCGCCTTCTTGGGAGTCCTTTTGGGTCAGTGCTGTCTTCACACCTTCTCAACAGCACTGCTTTATCGACAGAGGTGATTTTTCTTTCTAAAATGTCAACAATAAAAAAAGAAAGGAAGGGAAAAGCGAGGGTCTTACTTCACCCAGTCATTGGCTCTGGCTCATGCCTCCTCCTGCCCCGGGACAGCATCTTGACACGTCTCTATGAGTTAGTGAAGGGTTCAGGAAAATCCGAGCACTCAAGCTGGGGCATTCGCGTTTTCAGTTAAGAGAAAGTGAATTTTTTAAAAACAACTCGTCAACATTGTAAAAATTCATGCTACCACAATGTCAGTGAAATTCATGCTACCACAATGTCAGTGATTCACCATGAGAGGCCCAATGAAGAGATTGTTCTGGAAAGCACGTGGTCGCATGGAATGAAAGGCAGAGCGATGAATGGAGATGAATGAAGGGCAGACTGAGGAGTGGAGCGCCCCTAGCAGGGGTGGGCGCCTACAGAGAGCTTGGCAGCCTCGGGAGAACCCTCACCTCTCAGGGGGACAGCCAAGTGCAGACAGAAGGGCCAGTGGTGGGGCTCGTCCTGCAGCCATGAGCTCAGATCGTGGGCAGTGCAGGCAGGACACCCATCACCACACCAGGAGCCCAGGAATCAACCCCGACTGGAACCTGGAAGCCCTGATCCAGCGTCACAACCGCCTCATCCATCTCAGTACCTGAAGGTCCTCATCTTAGACCGCAAAAGGAGAAGGGAGTTTTCTTCAGTTCGTTCTGTTTATCAAGGACCCGTCATAACAAAAACAGGGTCTGTTCAGACCTCACTTCTGACACTTTAAAGCCGCGAGCTGGATTAAAATGCTTAGCTTCTCAAAGCCTGTTTTCCTTATCTGTAAAGTGGGGACAACAATGTGTATCTTGTAGGCGTCACTGTGTGGGCTAAGTTAATCTGTTTAAAGTATGGGTTATGGAACCTCGTATGAAGAAAGTGCTCTTTGAATGATGGCTTTCTTGTTGCTGTAGTTCTTAGGATCATTACTTGGCTTAACCGAAATGTAGAGAATGAGAAAAAAAGTAAGAATAGTAGGAAGCTGAGTGAGGCTGCATTTGCTAGAACAGGGAGATGCTGGCTGTAACCGAGTCCAGGTGGCATCTAAGGCTGTCCCCAGACCCCCGACTCTTCCCGGGGAAGGCTGCTATTCCCAAGCACAGTCACCTCCCTCGGGCTTTGGCTCCACCTAGGATTTCGGATGTCTCTGTTTTTAGAGAGGACCGTTCCCAGGGACGGTTCCTCTGCCCTGACGCCCCGCCAGGATGATCCCTGGAGAGACAGAGAGGACACGTTCCTCACAGGAAGCCCAGGCAGTGGTTCCCCAGCGCGTTCATCCTCCACCTGGAAGCTTGTTCCCTGTGACCGTCGTCTCCCACCCTCCCCCGCCCCCGCCCGCCAGCCCCTGGCGGCCACCTTTCTACTCTCTGTTTCCGTAAGTTCAAATTTTTCAGATCCCACAAGTAAGTGAGGTCCCACGGTAGCTGTCTTTCTGTCTGACTTGGGAAAGGCTAGGTGACTGGATGGACATGGAGGTGTCCATAACGCTGCAGTGGCGATCGTTTTGCAGGGGAGAGGTGTGGCAGATCCACACACTGCACACCTGAAACTTGGACAGTTCGTGTGTCAGTAACGCAGGGGTGGGGGAATAAAAACAAACTTTAAAAAGCATGTGAGACTTCCTGCCTCCTCTCCCTTTGGTAAAACAGAGCCCCCACCCTGGGACCTTCAGCTGGTTGACTGTTCTCTATCCTAACCGTACCCAGAAACTGAGCAGAGACAGGGCAGCTCCCTCCCCCAGGTCACAGCCCCCCAAGAGCATCACTGCTCCCCCGGCTCCGGGAACCGAGGGGGCAGGGAGTGTCTGTCCGACGTTGACAAGCCCCATGAGGGAGAAGATGGATCTTTCCAGCAAGTGGAGATTATTTAATGAAACCGTCGTAGACGTGGAGAGGACCAGGCTGGAGTGACATCCCATTAATAACTTATAAAAGCCTCTAATCAGTTTGGGTTAATCTGGTATTCATTGTAAAAACATTCATCATGGCCACTGAAGTCCATGACAGTAGCCAAGAAATTAATTCACGGGGATGGAAATTGCCTGACGCGTCCTCAAATAATGGATGGAGCCGGTCTAGTGAGGGACTTACCAGCCCCACCGAGGGTACCCTTCAGATTTAACGCAATATGGCATCACTTCACGGCTCTGAGGGCCTCCGTCACTCTAATATTCACTTGCATTCAAGTTAATAAGCTGTTTCTGGCAATTAACCCGAATGGATGGCGTGGTAAGCAGAGCTCCCCAGTTGTCACCATCGATGAAAGGAGATGCTTAGGAAGTGGTTCCACGGCTTTTCCCTTTGACCCTCAGGGTCCCTGAACCCAGGGGATTTCAGAACGCAAAGGCATGGCGCATGATATATCCCAGTAACGGGATTGCTGGGTCATCAGATCAGGTCAGGTCAGTCGCTCAGTCGTGTCCAACTCTTTGCTACCCCATGAACCGCAGCATGCCAGGCCTCCCTGCCCATCACCAACTCCCGGAGTCCTCCCAAACCCATGTCCATGGAGTCGGTGATGCCATCCAGCCATCTCATCCTCTGTCGTCCCCTTCTCCTCCTGCCCCCAATCCTTCCCAACATCAGGGTCTTTTCTAATGAGTCAGCTCTTTGCATGAGGTGTCCAAAATGTTGGAGTTTCAGCTTCAGCATCAGTCCTTCCAATGAACATCCATGGCAGTTCCATTCCTAGTTTTTTAAGGACTCTCCATACCGTTCGCCACAGTGTTTGTATCAAGATGGTGCTGATGAACCTATTTGCAGGGCAACATAGAGAACAGACTTGTGAACACAGCGTGGGAGGGAGAGGGTGGGAAAAGCTGAGAAAGTATCATGGAAACATATGTAAAATAGATAGAAGTGGGAATCTGCTATATGGATGCAGGGAGCTCAAAGCGGTGCTCTGTGACAGCCTTAGAGGGGTGGGTTGGGGTAGGAGCTGGGTTCAGGAGGAAGGGATATATGTGTACCGGTGGCTGCTTCATGTTGATCTACGGCAGAAATCAACGCAGTATTTAAAGCAAGTATCCTCCAATTAAAAATTAAAAAAAAAAAAGAAAACATGAAGGCAACTTTGTCATTGTCAGATTATAGAGAAAGTGAACAGAGTAGTGTAGTTAGTGTTGGCTGAAAAAAAAAAGTTACACGCAACCTCAAAGTTGAGAGTTCTGCTTATTCGGTGGGTATTCTTAGAACTTTAGGCCTGGGAGGCTGCATCTCCTGTAGCCCTGAGAGAACCCCTCCGAGGAGGGAGCGTGAGGGGCAGGCTATACAGAAGTCTGTAATAAAGAGGGAAGAGGCAGTCAGGATATCAAAGATTATTGTAAATTAAGAAAAACCAGATATCTCAAATTAAGGAATGTAGCACTTTTCTAAATGTGGGAAGTTGCAAGAGTCTGGGCTCAGAGAAATCATTTATTTCATTTCACCTCACGTGTCTGGGGCTGGCATCCTGCTTCTTGATTTTATTGCATCCTTAGTTCCTCAGTCACCTTAGGGAGTGGTGACAGCTGACAGCTGGGAATCCCAGGCTTTGTTCTTCTCCCTGTTGGGCGCCCTCCTGGCTCAGAAGTTTACATTTGGAGGCCCAAAATCACTGATGGTTTTGTGACACCCTTGTTTACTGATAAGGCAGGAAATACTCCATTTCACATTAGTAAATTATGATTTGGTGCAGATTTTTAACTTTTGTCATGCTGTATGAATTCAGGGTGTGTGTGGGGGGGGGGGCGGGGTAAGAGAAAATTCATTCCCAAACAATATGAAAATATGTAGTAAGAGTCACAAAGGCGTTCCTGCCCTTTAGCACAGAAAGTGGAAGTGAAAGTCGCTCAGTCCCACTGTTTTCTATCCCACAGACTATACAGTCCACAGGATTCTCCAGGCCAGAATACTAGAGTGGGTAGCCTTTCCCTTCTCCGAGGGATCTTCCCAACCAAGGGATTGAACCTGGGTCTCCCACATTGCACGCAGATTCTTTACCAGCTAAGCCACAAACCCCTTTTAAAGAGAAGCCAAAAGCTGCATTACAGACAGACATTCATAATGTTGTTATCTATAATGATAGCTATATAATGTTGTTATCTATAATGATATAAAGGCTGGAAAATCAGTGTCAATAGAAGAGCAGTTTGGTGAGGTATGGTCCATTGACAGGAAGAGCAATTATACAGCCATCAAAAATAGCAGGTAGACCGTACAGGAACAGGGGAAATGCACTGTCTATTAAATAAGATTATGACTAAAAACACACTGCTGGACATGTATATGGGGAAGGATAAGTGTTTGAACCTGGCCAGGCAGTGGGCATTTTACCCACTTCTAAAAGTTTGTTGGATAACCCTCATTACATATTCATTAAAAATTACACAGAAACCGACTGTCAAACACAAGGCTTAGGCACACCGTTCAGTAGACGCGTGCCCCAGCCAAGGGGAGGCCTGGCATGCTGCTCTTTGGGGGCGCACACGAGAATAAGCTGGCCCTCGGGACGACGTGGCCCCCGTCCCGCTGGTTTACGAGCACTGTGCACGCGCCTTTTCTCCTGAGCTCGGCTGCAAACCCTCAGGAGAGATTTCCCAGAGTTTACTTGTAAGCCAAAGCAATTAAGAAGAAGGTGGATTTGGGGTTGAAATTGGGCCTGACCTAGTTGTGCACTTAGGTCTGTGGAGATAAACCATGTTCTCTTCCTCATCACAGCTTCCCTAATGCAATTGTGATGGAAGCAGTATATTATTTTTTATGAAGAATCTAATTTCGAAGGGTGCCCACATCAGCCTGGGGAATATTAGGTTAGAGAAGTTCAGGATGATCTATCAAATAGAATTTAGAAGCAGGACCAGAGTTCTGCATTAAGAAAGAGTGCATTTAGTGATAGATTCCTCAGATAATGTAACAAGGCAGTTATAAATTAAAATAACCTTTTTAGACATTAGGATGTGGGGCTGGAGGGTATGGTTGCAGTCGCAGCCGCGGGCAAACCCATCAGTCCCCATTACATGCAGACCTGGCTCTGAACATTTGGAGATTTCTTTTCAGTGGCCTTGGGAGTGATCTACAGTATTTGTGCTGCTAAGAATTCTCTTTAGCGTCCGTAATGGTTTTTTATAGACTATTTTGTGGACTTCTCCCACTTGGGTGGAGGGAACACCTCTTAATCATCATTCCTAAAATGTTTCACAATTGGAAAATATCAAGGTAATGGTTCCATCTCCCTGTCTCCATGGAATAACTGTGACTTTTTCTTTCTCTAAACTGCTGTGATATTGTCAGCCCCACTTAGCGTAGCAGTTAATCAGCCTCCTCCTTTTATTGTTCATCTGTTTCACTTTTGAGTAACTTTATTTCCCAGACCAAACATAAGCTGTTCAAGGACAGAGTGTTTTTCATCTCACTTTGATCTTCCCCAGCCCACGGCTCCACCAAGCAGAGTCAGGTTGTCACCAAATACCTGGTAAATGAATGGCATCCAGAAGGGAAAGTAAAACTAAATGTCAGATGTATGGACACATGGTCTAAAATTCATGGAAACTAGAAAAACTTTATGTTACAAACTAAAAAAATGTAAGATTTAACAAGTTTGTTGCTTCATTAGCTGAGTAGTTCAGACCGTGAGCAACACTTGGAAGGAATTCTGGATTTTGAGTCACACTTTCTTATTAAAATGATTGTTAGGCTATGTTGTTGCTGTTTAGTCAATAAATCATGTCTGACTCTTGTGACCCCATGGACTGTAGCCCGCCAGGCTCCTCTGTCCGTGGAATTTTCCGGACGAGAATACTGGAGTGGGTTGTTCCTTTCTTCTCCAGCGGGTCTTCCTGACCCAGGGATTGAACCCACATCTCCTGCATAGGCAGGCAGATTCTTTCCTGTGGAGCCACCTGGCAACTCCTAAAAGGTTGTTATGCTATGGAAGATCTCAATACAAAGCAGTGGATCTCACTGTGAAAAACAAGGTCAGGAAGGACAGGCTGCCCTGAGCATCCTGACCAGAGGTCGGAACTCCGTGGTCTCCCCCAGGCGTGTCAGACTGCAGAAGCGCCCCTTCTTGCCCCACCAGGCGCAAGTCAGAGGGGACAGGCAGACCTTACGGCTGTGTCCTCACTGGTCCTCTGGGTACTGCGTCTGGGGTGGTGAACAACACGGAGAAGGCAGGGCACCACACAGAAAACAGTTAGCTCACGTGCAACAAGACGCTCCTAAGAATGTTTGGAGGCAGTTAAGCAATATCTCTGTCAATTATGTGCAAATAATTGGTTCTTCCCACCTTGTCTTCAAAACAGACTTCCCAGAACCCCTCCTTTGTAACATCATGTCAGCCCTTATTGATTATTGAAATCAATTATAAATTCTGGAAAGTGACAATACTTCTCTTTTTTAAAGAACTTGTCTTGATACCACTGTCTTCTTTCTGCCCGATGACAGTTATTCCCACAATCCGTGAGGTTTTATTTCACTCGTCTGACACTTAGGGGATGCAGGCATCTCCTTACGACAGAACAAAGATGCGAGACTAATCCATGAGTCAGTTAAAAAAAAAAAAAAAAAACCAGACTCAGTTTTATGTACTTTACACTGTGTTTATTTTATGTATGTCATGGCTAAAATCCATTTCAGTTCAGCTCTTTCCACTTGTAAAGGACAATTAGCAAATCTGTGAATCGATTTTCCTGTTGTTCTTCAACTTGGAAACCTAATCATTTGTCTGAATGGTTTGTTTTTACCATAATGCCTCTGATGGCCAGTAACAGCTGGAATTATGTTTTACGTCCTCGCTGGGCCTGATTTAATGAGTGTAGGTCACTCACGTTGATAAGCCAAGTCCAGGAGATACTTTAATTTGCTGTCTCCCCGGCCCCAGTCTCGCTGTGGTCCTTACCCACATGAGCTATGCCTGCCGTGAACTGAAACAGGACTCAGAACTTGGACCCACCATGGTCTCCCCCAGACCTTCTGTGCTCCTCCTGCAGTAACCGCCCCTCAGTGAAGGGACCACGTCTTTTCTACTGCCCAGGTCAGAAACCTGGCGTCCCAGACTCTGCTGTCCTCCTCATCCCTGCCGTCCTCCTCATCCCTGCCCTGACCCATCCAGCAACAGGTCCTGCATCTGCTGCTTTCCTGGTACTGTTGGACCCCATCCCGTCCCCCACGTTCCCACCATCACCGCTCACTGGGCTCTGTGAGAGCCACTGGCGTGGCCTCCCAGCCCGAGTCTGCCCTGCTCCAGAACCTTCTGGAATGGAGGGGCCGTGTCGCCTCCCGTGTAGATCCTCCCCCGGCTGCATCTCCTGTAGGGGAAGCCCGACCCTGACCCCGTAACCCTGCTGCCCCTGGCGCTGGTCTCCCCACCCCAGGCCAAGCATCAGCCCTGAGGAAGGCTCTGCGATGGCCCTGCCATCCCAGAGCCTCTCCCCTCTGCACCTGAGTTCCCCCCATCCAGGACACAGGCCCCGCTCCACCTTAAAGCTGCCTTCTGCCCCATTAAAGCTGCCTTCTGCCCTCAGGAAACCTTCCCAGATCCACAGCCACAACCATGACTGGGCTGGAGACCCCTCGGCTCGTCCTCCATCCCCCTGCACTCCTGCCTCCCACACTCACCAGCCTTAAGAGTAAGTAAGCTCCTGAAGAGTGAGTGCCTTCTCCTTTCCCGTAACGTGTGCTCAACCCTGAAATACAAACTGGATAATTCGTAAACACGCAACGAGTATTCAAAGGCTAAATGAAGGACGTGGTCCATTAAAGCACTTTTTTAATTGAAGTGTAGCTGACTCACACCAGTGTGCTGGTTTCTGCTGTGTAGTGTATGTACGGTGTACACACATGTGTGTGTGTCTGTGTGTGTGTGCACATTCAGTCGTGCCTGACTCTTTGCGACCCTAGGGACTGTAGCCTGCCTGCCAGGCTCCTCTGTCCATGAGATTTCCCAGGCAATAATACCGGTTTGGGTTGCTGTCTCCTACTCCAGGGGATCTTCCTGAGCCAGGGATCAAACCAGTGTCTCTTGGGTCTCTTGCATTAGCAGGCAGGTTCTTTTCCACTCGCGTCACCTGGGAAGCCACACTTTCATATTCTTCTCCACGATGGTTTATCATAGGATAGGGCTTCCCTGGTGGCTCAGATGGTAAAGCGTCTGCCTACCATTTGGGAGACCCAGGTTCAATCCCTGGGTCTGGAAGATACTCTGGAGAAGGAAATGGCACCCTGCTCCAGTACTCTTGCCTGGAAAATCCCATGGGTGGAGGAGCCTGGTGGGCTGCAGTCCATGGGGTCGCAAAGAGTCACACACGACTGAACGACTTCACTTTGACTTTCCTCCCTTTTGTTGACTATAGCTCCCTGTGCTGCACTTCGGGTCCTTACTATACGGGAGTGTGTGTGTTAACCCCAAAGTCCTAATCTCTCTCTCCCTCCCCCTCCCCCTTTGGGAACCGTGAGTTTGTTTTCTGTGTCTGAGTCTATTTCATACATAAGTTCATTTTCATATTTCAGATTCCACATATAAGGGATATCAAATGGTCTTTCTGGCTTACTTCACTTAGTGTGATAATCTCTTGTTGCGTCCATGTTCTGCAAATGGCATTATTCCACTCTCTCTTTATAGCTGAGTAATATTCCATTGAATACAGGTACCGCATCTTCTGCATCCATTCATCTGTCAATGGACATTTAGGTTGCTTCCAGGTCTTGGCTATTGTGAGTAGTGCTGCTGTGAAAATAGGGGTGCAAGCATCTTTTTGAATTATAGTTTTCACCTTTTCTGGAGATAGGCCCAGGAGCAGGATTGCTGGGTCACATGGTAACTCTATTTCTAGTTTCTTAGGAAACCACCATACTGTTTTCCACAATGACTTCCCCAATCTACAGTCCCACCAACAGGGTAAAAGGGTTTCCTTTTCTCTACACCTTCTCTAGCATTTATTATTTGCAGACTTTTTTACAATGGCCATTCTGACTGATGTGAGATGGTACCTCATTGCAGTTTTGATTTGCGTTTCTCTAATCATTAGCCATGTTGAGCATCTTTTCATGTGCCTCTCAGCCATCTCTACATCTTCTTTGGAGAAATATCTGTAGGTCTTCTGCCCATTTCTTGATTGGATTGTTTGGTTTTTTGTTATTGGGTTGTATGAGCTGTTTGTGTATTTGGAAATTAAGTCCTTATTGGTTGCATCATTTGCAAATATTTTCTCCCCAGTCTGTGGGTTGTCTTTTGGTCTTTGTTTATGGTTTCCTTTGATTAGGTCTCATTTGTTTATTTTTGCTAATTAAGGCATATTGTTTACCCAAGGTGAAAGTCAATTACCTTTTCTGAGAGTGAGAGAATGAAGTCACTCAGTCGTGTCTGACTCTTTGCGACCCCATGAACTGCCTGCCTACCCCAGGTAGCCCGCCAGGCTCCTCCATCCATGGGATTTTCCAGGCAAAGATACTGGAGTGGGTTGCCATTTCCTTCTCCGGGGGATCTTCCGGACCCAGGGATCGAATCAGATCTCCCACACTGCAGGCAGACTCTACCATCTGAGCCAACAGGGAACCCACCAGGGGCTTCCCAGTTCATGGGGTCACAAAAAATCGGACACAACCTTTTCTGATATAAGCATAAATCCAAGGTGTATTTTTCCTTTATTTTCATCTACTGCAGCTGGCCTTCCGTCTTAGGTCATCACTTGTGACACACCTCCCTTAAATCTTAACCTTTTCAGCCTCCAGATGAGTTATAATTACATGAAGTTGAAGCTTGGACTCAGTGAAATTCCAGCAAGTTTCCAGATTAAAAAGAATTTTAATTACATATACACATTTATTTAATTAAACTCATTTTCTCCCTGGCCCTACAAGCTCATATTTTTTTTAAGTTCGCTGAAAATGTGAACATTTAATGGAATTTGAGAATGTTTAATGGAATCTGAGTCATTGAAATGTGCTCTGAAATCACTGCTCTCTGTTAAATATTTCCTATGGCTCTGATCACCCCAGGACAAGGTTCACGGTGGATTTGCTTAATGAGTTCTGTCTTTTAAATTGCCTATGTTACTGCCTTACAAGATTAACTGACTCCACAGTCTTCCTGTCAAAAGGCACAGAATAATAAAAGTGTAAATTCATCAGTCAGTGGAAAAGTAAACTCTGGTGTCTGGCTGATGAAACATAACAGATCGTTGCTGCAGCCCATCTTGCTGTTCTGGGCCTCAGCCACCTCCCCGCAAACCTCTGGACTCACATCCGAGCAGTAAATCAGCATCATAACCAAGCAGCTTGCCGGGCAGCTGGTAGACCTGCCTTTCGCCTCCTGCGTTGTGAGGAAATGTGTCAGTGTTTTAGTGATTTCCCAATGCAGAGTCTGTACATCCTTCCTTCCAACAACCTTCAAATTTTATTGGCCAGGAGTTCAACAGCCTAGTACACATGGAGTGAAAGCAAAGGGTGTGGCGTTCGGTGTTTGCTTGAGCTAGTGACTCTGAGCTACGCATTGATGTTTATGAAGACCAGTGCCTGGGCTCCATGCCCAGGGATTCTGGTGTTTGGACCAGACACGGCTTGGGCGTGTTAAAGCACTGTGTTAAAGCTCCCAGGAGCTTCTCACATGCAGCCAGATTTGATCAGCGCGGGTTCAGATGCCGGCAGGCAGGGTGAGGAGTGCGTGGCCCCTTTAATAAACTCTGAAGCCTCATGAACACCATTCTCACCTCGTGAAGAAGCAAAGAATCTGTGAGATTGTTTTTAATCACCAGGCCGGTAGCAAAGGGGTATGTTGCATATAAAATCGCCAGCCCGAACATTGCTGGTCAAGCCAGCCGTCACTTCCCAAAGGCAGTGTCCCTGGTCAGGCCCGTGGGCACGTCCAGGCAGATGCTGCCTGCCCTGCAGTTTACCTTGATCAGTCAGTTCTATTCAAAGTTAAGATCAGGATGTTTCAAAAGTATTGTGTTCTCTTTTTCTTCTAACCCTGGGTGAGGAATCATTGCCCACATTGCTAGATCTTTTATGCAATGTTAATTTTTTGTGTGATTTTCTCCAATCAGATCTATAAGCAGAAAAAGTCTACCAAAAAGACGGCCTTGCAGACAGCAAGTTGTAACCACGTGGCTGCTTGGTTTGGGACATAATGCCTGACAATGTACAGCAGGGGCTTCCCTGGTGGCTCAGACGGTGAAGAGTCGCCTGCAATGCGGGGGACCCGGGTTTGATCCCTGGGTCATCTCCTGGAGAAGGGAATGGCTGCCCACTCCAGTATTCCATCTATTTAGGGCTGCCAAGGCACAATCTGCAAGACAGGCATTCCGCATAGATGGCCTTTTCTGTTCACTGTGTCTCCACTTAGCTATGAGAAAAGTTGAAGTTCAGAAAATGTAAGGTGTTTGTCCATTCACGATGGTATCAGAATGGAAACCCAGGGGCTGCCTCCTCCTATGCACTAAACTGTGCGACTGGACTCAGCATCTCAGTTGGAAAACCAGGAGGACTCATCTCGAGAACAGATGAGTTCACATCTGTGAAAAGTCTTTGAAAATCTCCTAAATGCTCTGCAAGTGCGAAATGTATTATTACCGTGAGTGATGGCATTTGTATTCAAGGCCACCCATGTGAACCATTTATGCAGTATCAAGAAGCTGTCTGTCTCCCGATACAGCCTCTGGCGTAATTAATCTAACACCCTTATCTTTCTCCCGCCTCGCTCCTTAAAGGAAATGAAACATTGACCTAACTGATATTTTCATCTGAAATCTCTGCAGCTTCCATAAATGAGCTGCCAGGGCCCCAGAGCAAGCAATGAGCCCCATCTGGAATAGAATGTCCCTCCCATAAGAAACAGATCATCAGCCCAGTATGACATCCTCTCAGAAAGCCTTTGTAGAGGGTTACACAAAGAAAACCCTGGGTGTTCCCTTCCCAGTGGCAGGAAGTAGGGGCAACACTCTTTTTTTAGTTTTCTACCTTTAACTATTTTGTGTTTCAGATACATTTTTATATCTTAATTAAATATGGTGTAAAAATAAGAGAATGTAAATGAAGTGTACGTGTGTGCTCAGTCATGCCCAGCTCTTCGTGACCCCATGGACTGTGGCCTGCCGGCTCCTCTGTCCAGGCTCTACTCTTCTCATCCAAGAGTACTAGAGCGGGTTGCCAGTCCCTTCTCCAGGGTATATTCCTGACTCAGGGATCAAACCATCGTCTCCTGCATTGGCAGACAGATTCTTTTGCTGACTGAGCCACCAGGGAAGCCCTTAACTGTTACTGAAACCTTACAGGTACTTTTGTTCCTCGCTTCCTGCACTCAACACTGGTTGTGATATTTGTGGATATTTGTGATAACCGGTAGCTTTAATTGAACATTTTTCAATGTGGTCATCCATTGTACAGACAGGTCCCGAGGAGTTTCTTCAGTCTCCTATCCATCAATACACAGGTCCTTTTCTAGTTAGGCTAAAATATTTTCAGTGTTAAGTACATGTCACTCATTTCCTGGTACAAATGTGTTAAAATTTCGGTGGGTGTTAATTTGCATATAATTGATTACTAATGAGGTTGAACTTTTCCACAGCCATAAATATTCATTTTACATCTTCTGTAAAAATGCTTATTCATCCCTTGCTTTTCTTGTGGGTAGTGTGTCGCTTTCTATTGATAGTATTATGTACAATTCCTTTGTACAGTCTTTTTTAAACTAACATACAGAAATCTGGTGCATTTCTTTTTTAGTGAAGTATGGCTGATTTACAGTGCTGTGTTCATTTCGTCTGTACAGCAAGTGATTCAGTTATATATATTCTTTTTCAGATTATTTTACATTTTGGTTTATCACAGGATATCAAATATAGTTCCCTGTGCATCCTTGTCCTTACATATTCCAAATCATAATTATTTGCCTGTTTTATTATTTTCAATATTTCCTTGCATTTTATAGCTTTTCTTTTCACTTTCATTTTGATATTTTTAAATCGGAAAAGATATTAACTTCAGTGAAATCAAGTTTATTTATTCATTTATGGTTTGCATTTTTTATGTCTTTTTAAAGAAATGTTTCCTACCCTGGGATCACACCGTCCTGTCTTGTATCTTGTAACAATTTTTGTCATTTCATCTTTCAAAACAGGTCTTTAATCCACATAAAATTGATTTGAGTGTAGAATGTGAAAAAGACTTACAATTATTTTCCATAGTAATAATCCTTGTACCAGGTTATTTATTGAGAAAAACAAACCTTCCTTGCCTCCCTGATCTTTATGACTGCCTCTACCATTTATCAACTTTTGTGTACGCGTGGGTTTGGTTTCTGACTTCTACTATGTCCCACTGGTCTTTTGTCTGTCAGTGTGATGGAACCACACATTCTTAATTACCATGGTTTTACAAGCGGGGTGTCAGCATAACCGTTAACAATAGGTATTATTATATCCATTTTACCAGATGTTCATGGTGTTCTTGGCTACCGTGGGTACTGAGTTTGTGTGTTCGTTTAGAAACACTTTGGGAGATTAATGGGAGTTGCACTGAATTTACACAGCATTATGAAAGAATTTATAGACTTCAGCTACTGAACTTTCCCAGTGGTGCTAGCAGTAAAAAAAACCTGCCTGCAGCACAGGACACACTGGTTCGATCCCTGGGTCGGGACGATCCCCCAGAGGAGGGCATGGTAGTCCCTTTCAGTATTCTTGCCTGGAGAATCCCATGGACAGAGGAGCCTGGTGGGCTACGTCCCCGGGGTCACAAAGAGTTGGACTGAAGCAACCGAGCACACAAGCACAGTGAACTTCCCGATACGTGGCATGGTTGCCAGTTTATTTACTTTTCAAAAACATGTCTTCCACTAAAGTCTTTATTTTCTCCATAAGTTTCTCACAAATGTTTGGCTTAAAATTATTCCCAGGTGTTAGAATATTTTGGAACTATTGCCTATATTTAATTTTTTAATATAATTGTCCTAACTTACCTATGCTGGTGAACAGAACTGCAGTTGACCTTTTATGCCGATTTCATATCCCTCAGCCTTGCTAAACTCACTTAACTACAATACTCTACCTGTGGTTTGTTTGGATTAGGGATTTAGGCAATCCTGGCCTCTCCAAATGTGACGAATGTATTTCTTCCTTTTTCTGTCTTTCTGTGCTGTCTGAGGCCACCAGAACCACATAGGACAGAGGGGTGATTGTAGGGATTCGACCTCTTGTATCTGATCATAAAGGAGATACTTTCAAGTTCTCACCTTTCCGTGTGAAGTTGCTGCAGGCTTATTAGGTAGATGCCCTCGAGCAGGTTAAGGAGGGTTATTTCCATTTCCAGTTTGCTCTGCGGTTTTATTTATTTCTTTGTTTTATTTTTGTTGTTGCTCTTGTGGTTTGTGTTCTATGATTCATTATCTTAAATTGTGTTTTGAAATTTTGGAATGTGTTTTCTGCCTCTACTAAGATGATCCATGTGGCATTTCTCCCTTAACTTGTCAGTGTGATATTGTATTGATCAACAGAAAACCAGCCTTACTGAAGATTCTAATCAGAATGAACTAGTAGTGACTAGGATAAATTCAATTAGATAAATCTAGCTTTTCTAATATGCATGCATATTTTGCTGGTTTTTTAAACTAGTAATTTCTCTATGGTTTTTGCACCTATGTTCATGAGTAACATTGTCTGCTAATGTGGTAAATATATTATTGAATTAGACTTAAATGACTTTATTGAAATGGTGCTTGGGTACAAACACAAAGCTCAGTATATACTTACATAACTTATAAAGCCAAATGTAATTTACCAATGAGCCTCAACGAATCTACTAAATCAGCAAATTTAAAAGCAGCAGTGCCTGGTGATCACAGCACTGACTGTTCCTGCCTTTCCTTTTTCATGCCTGTGTTACCCTCTGCTGCTGTTGCTGCTAAGTCGCTTCAGTCGTGTCTGACTCTGTGCAACCCCATAGACAGCAGCCCACGAGGCTCCTCCGTTCCTGCGATTCTCCAGGCAAGAACACTGGAGTGGGTTGCCATTTCCTTCTCCAGTGCATAAAAGTGAAAAGTGAAAGTGAAGTCACTCAGTCATGTCTGACTCTTAGCAACCCCATGGACTGCAGCCTACCAGGCTCCTCCGTCCATGGGATTTCTAGGCAAGAGTACCGGAGTGGGTGTTACCCTCGTGCCCATGTTATTCATGTTGTGACTCAGTTTCCCATGATTTTTTTTTATTTGGCGCTTCCCTGGTGGCTCAAATGGTAAAGAATCTGCCTGCAATGTGGGAGACGCAGGTTCGAACCCTGGGTTGGGAAGATCTCCTGGAGAAGGGATAGGCTACCCACTCCAGTGTTCTTGCCTGAGAAATCCCGTGGACAGAGGAGCCTGGTGGGCTACAGTGTATGGGGTTGCAAGAGTCAGACATGACTGAGCAACTGGTAACACTTGAACTTTCTTTCTTTGATCTGCCAAGAAACCTCCTCTGGGACAGCAGAGCAGGATATTATTTTGCTTTTCTCATCAGAGATGTATTGTTTACACATCAGATTCACTTTTACTCTTTTCTCATTGGCTCGCAACAACTCTAGTGGTGTCACGGGCACTTCTGTGCTTGTGAGCATCAAGTCAGGAATGAAGATTACACGGCGGGGCTCGGTTAGTAGACAGTCATCTTGGAGGTCTAGAACATGTCAGGTTGATTTTATTGAGATTCTGGTCAAAATGAACATGTTGCATGTCTGTGTGATTGGTCGTGTCCGGCTCTTTGTCACCCCGTGGACTGTAACCCACCAGGCTCTGCTGTCCATGAAATTTTCCAGACAGGAATACCGGAGTGGGTTTCTACTTCCTACTCCAGGGACTCTTCCCCACCCAGGGATCGAACACACAGCTCTTGGACCTCCTACACTGGCAGGCGGATTCTTGACCACTGCACCACTTGGGAAGCCCAAGATGAACATGGGAAGCTTAAAAGTCTTTCAGAAGCATCTGTGAGCCCAGATTCCTAGGTTATTGCCACTCCATCCAGAAGGAACCACCGTCCCTAGATTGCCTTCAGCTGGAAACAGCACAGGTCAACACAGCAGCAGAACCTCCCTGAGCAGTGAGCAGGGTTGTAGATGAATCCTCATACCCTGGGTGGGGCCTCCTCCAAGACCTGGCGTGTAGACACCACAGCTTTCACACTGACTTCACAGCTTCTCCATCGTGAACGGCAAAGAAAAGTGAGCTGTGTCCGTGGACCCGCCATGCTCTTTCCACATCCAGCCGTCTCAGCCTAAGGGGAGAGGAGAAATGGTCCAGCCCACCGGGACCAGTTACTTCCACCGAGCGTCCCCCCATCCCAAGGCACCAGAAGGGGCTGGTTCCTCCCCATCAGCTCCAGCACTTCCCTTAGACAGGCCACTGCTGACTCCCCTTACAGCTGCCTGTATTCTCATGTTAACCTGATCTGCAGTAAGTGGAAATGTTGAGGACAGGGCAAAAACAACCCTGGTTTCACTTGCTCTGATCCCTTTTCTCTCATGATAGGGGCTGTAAGCCCTGTTCCTTCAGCAGTGTTTGAGCGCCTTCTGTTTGCCAGGAATCTCACAGCCTTAAGGACCACCAGTGGCTGTGTGTTCCCTGATGGCTCCGCCATCCTGTTCATACTGAACAAAGAGGCCGGTATTTATTTACACAAGGCTGGTAAAGCCGGGAGCATCTTTCAGAGTTCTGCTTCCTACTACACCATCTCAGGCAGAAGCAACCCTTGAGAAGCAGCTGTAAAGTGTTTTGATGCAACCCAGACGTTTTCCGAAGGTTGTGCTCCTCCACACTCCCAGGTAGAGTTCCTTAATGTCGTGGAACACAGCGGCAAGTGTGTGTTGGATGGTCTGGGGCCGGACTCTAGGTGCGACGTGGAGAGCTAAGGAAGGTGGCGGTACATCGTAAGGAAATTATTCCATTTTCAGTTCTCTTACCGACTTTGGCATATAGATGAGGAGAAAGTCTTTGGCAGGCCCTGATGCCTGCTAACACTGCTTTTTAACAACGAGACCTTTTAAGTAGACCGTAAACAAACAGGTCTTTAGGTAGACCTGGACAGAATTAGAAATAATGTTTGGTTTTGTTGGTGTTTGTTTAATGCCTCCCACCTCTTCACTCCTGAGAATACTGGTGTTCCCTTCACAGTAGTGAGGGAAAATATCCCTTTTAAATGAAACTGGCTTACACTGAAAGGGAAACGATTGAAAAGTAACTGGTAAGCAATGGTGCTGTGCTGAGTCACTCAGTCGTGTCTGACTCTCTGCGACCCCGTGGACTGTAGCCCAGCAGGCTTCTCTGTCCACGGAATTCTTCAGGCAAGAATACTGGAGTGGGGTGCCATTTCCTCCTCCAGGGGAAAGTTCCTGACCCAGGGATCAAACCCACATCTCCTGGTTGGCAGGCAGATTCTTTACCACTGAGCCACCTGGGAAGTCCCAAATAATAGTACTAAGTGCTACTCAAATCAAAATTCAAAAACATCATGGAGGTGGTTGGTGGTGAACCAAACTTTGGGACGCACTCCCCTGGTGGAAAGAATAGAGTTTAGAAGCAGCTTGAACTGGATTGACATGAATTTGGGCAAACTCCAGAAGACAGTAAAGGACAGGGAGGCCTGGCATGCTGCAGTCCATGGGGTCGCAAAAAAAGTCAGACACGACTTAGCAACTTAATAACAACAACAGCTGAGCTGGATTGAAACCCAGCCCCACCACTCACAGGACTGTATGACTTTAAAGACCCCTCAGAGCCTCAGTTTCCTCACCTGTAAACAGGGTAGAAAGGCCTCCAGGCATGCCGTGAAGGTTGCTGGAACAACTCGTGAGCAGCCTTCTTTGATATGGTCAGTGTTAGTTCCTTTTCTTGGCCACTGAGTGGAAGGAGAAACCTAACAGTATCTTGAATCTGAGCCAAAGATACAATTTTTGCCAAAATGATGAGAAAATTACAAAATGGGAGAATGTAGACTCTGGAGCCAGGCAACCCTATTAGCTTTTCCAACCTTGAACCTTCTGAGTCAGCTTCCTCATCCATAAAATGAGGGTGATTAAGATGCCTGGTGTGCATGTTTATTGGGAGAACTCGGGGTAATCTAGTTGCTTAAATCACACAGTGGCAACCACACAGGGTGTGCGGCAGGCTGTGAGTGACGGCTCCTGTTGCGGTCCAGGTTGGGGATGACCGCTGCTTCCCTTCCTCGTTTGGAACCACCTTTGGTGGTTTGGGCAAAATCCTCTAGCACAAAGCCTATTTTACAATCAAGTGTTGGCTATCGCGTGTAGTGTACTGGACACTGTAGTGAAGGTGAAAAACAGAATGGCCATCTGGGTCCGGAATGGTTGTCCGTGTGTTGTGGTTTCCCCGTGGTCACAAGGCTGACCGGGAGCTGCCCTGCCCAGCATCACGAGAGAGGATCGGACCACACAGCACTGCCCGGAAAAGAGCAGATTTCTGACTTCCAAGGTCAGCTTCTACTGCAGTCACAGCATCGTGAGTCGGGGGCTGTCTGCACCGCAGTCCCCTTGCAGTTACAATGGTGCGCTGGTTCCCATTAAGGGAAAGCAAGGGCGGAGCACCCTCAAGGAGCAAGGGTCAAGGAGCACCCTCCTGACCACGGTTCCATTAACTCTTCTCCAAGTCACATCTCCATGATTCCAAGTGAGAGTTTGCAGCTTAAATGTCTCCTGGAATTCTAAGGAGCTTGAAATTTTGCTTTATTAATTAGCAGTTTCATTTTGCTAACATTTTAGAGTGCATTGATTTCCCAGAAGTGCTAATCACCAGGCTCAGCACAGAAGACGCTGCACATTAAACTGTCCCACCACACCCTCCCCACTGGGCTCAGCCATGTCCTGGTCCAGCAGAGCCAGCCTCCCGGACGGGTGGGAGGCCCTGGCTGGTGCGGGCCCTGCGGAACCAGGCCGAGCTCGGAGCGCCTTAGGCTGGGCTCCCAAGGCCATGGCCACCTCGTCTGTCTTTAGGACAAGTGTGTCCTAGGGAGCCAAACCTGTCCTGTGACGTCGGAGGCCCGAAGCCGCCCTTCCCCACCCTCAGCTGCAGGCTCAGCTCCATCGGGCGACACGTGGTGGTCCTGTGGCCCCTGGTGGGTCTCGGAGGCCCTGGAAGGTTCTGGCTGAGTCTGAGCAGGAACAGAGCACGTGTGTGAAGTTGCTTCAGTCGTGTCTGACTCCTTGTGACCCTGTGGACTGGATGTAGCCCACCAGCCTCCCTTGTCCATGGGATTCTCCAGACAAGGCTACTGGAGCGGGCTGCCGCGCCCCCCTCCAGGGGACCTTCCCAATGCAGGGAGTGAACTCATCTCTTAGAGAGGCCCTAGAACACCCTTCCCGGTGTCACTGCAACAGGTGGGTGTGTATAACCATATAGAGAGACGTGGGAGTTGGGGTTTTATTTTCATAATTTTTCTCATTGATCGTCCAGGGAATTTTCAACCCATGATACAGATAATAAAGACTAGCTGAGCCCTCCTCACCATTTACTAGTCACCTGAACTGGGGCAACAGGCCACCCCAGTTTTTCTGAGTGTTCAGGGTTAACACAGGACAGCCCCAGAGGCACAGGCAGCCGGCCCACCTGCTCACACCCCCCGGGGGTGTTCGTAGCCCACCCTCAACCCCCAGCTCATCTTCTCCTCCCTTTCCCCATGCACCTGCCTACACAATCCTGTCCAGTGACCTCACCTCACCAATAAGTTCAGTTAGTACTAATTCACCTGTTCCCCACGTGTTCCTAGTATGCCTGGAAAAGTGAGATTTGCCTCCTGAGACAGCATTTCAAAAGACAGCTTCTGTTTTGTCATTAAAATGCACCCTGAGTCTATGCCTGGTGAGTGACAGAGATGGGAGGGGCAGACACCACCGTTGCCCACCACCCCACTCCCCAATGGTGCTGTGATCCTGAGATGCTGATGTCCCATTAAGGGATTAGTTGAGGCTGCATGAGGTTCAACCCTGGTGCAGAGCCTGCTGCTTGTTCTCCAGGAGCTGAGGGGGCTGCTGGGACCCCAGGCCAGAAGTAGAGATCTCAGATGGCTCCAACTCAAAGCGTAAGCCCTGTGTTTGCCCAGAGCTGTGCCAGTGTTTGTACGAGATAAAGGAAAAAGCGTGGCCTGAAGGAGATTAATATTTGGACAAGACGCATACACATGACATAATCTAGGAAAGTTATTACAGACTTTGAGAAGCTAAAGAGTCTTAACTCCCTGATTTTTTCAAGACAGGGAGCTATGCTTGGTGATCGCTGTAGTTCAGAGATTAAATGATGCCCTTTATCACATAATATTGATTGGTGCTTATGCATTAGAGGGAGGGAGATGGAGGTAGTCATGGAAGGCTTCCTGAAAGAGGCAGAAAAGACTCGGGCTTTGCAGAGAAGGGTTGGAAGGCACTGCTATGGGACTGAAGGTTTGTGACCCCCAAATTCATGCATGGAAACCCTTATCTCCAGTGGGATGGTGTCAAGAGGGGGAGCAAGCATTGGGGTGATTAGGTCATGAGGGTGAAGCCCCCACAAATGGGATTACTGCCTTTATGAAGAGACGTGAGAGATGGTCTCTCTCTGCAATGTGAGGACACAGCCCGGAGCACCATCTGTGAACCGAGAAGAAGGTTTCCATTAGGACTCGACCCCGATGGCAGCCTGATCTTGGACTTCCAGCGTCCAGAACTATGAGCTATACAGGCTTGCTGTTTAAGTGGCCCCATCTGTGCTACCCTGTTAACGGCAGCCCGAGCCGCTGAGACAGGCCTTAGTGAGGAGGAAGCTGGAGCGGCGTGACTCAAGGTGTTACCAGCGGGGCGCCGAGTGGGTGGGGCGTCTCCGGGCACGAGGGCGTCGGCCTGGCTCTATGCCACTGACCCTGAGGCATGTGGCCTTGGTGGATGAGCACCGGAACACACATGTCTTTAATACCAGTTACGGAGGATTGCCCCGTGAGTGTCAGGGGGTAGCCCAGTCTAGAAGGGGCACAGGCAGATCCCGGAGCCACCCCTGGGCCGGACTGGCTCGGCCACCCCTGCCTGCCATGTCGGGCCGGTCGCTTCACCTCCCTGCGTCTCATCTTCCTCCAGCTGGGGATCCTCCAGCTGGGGATCGAAGCCATGCCTGCCCGTGGCTACAGGAGGATGTAACTGAAAGTCTCTGCCTCCACAGCGCTATTTGTTTCCCAGAAGAGCTGTGGGGAGGCTGGTGGGGGCAGGGGGCAGGGAACGGGCCAAGGCAGGCCTGAGGGCTCCATCAGGATGGCGGGGCCCTTCCCTGACGGGGAGTGGGCAGGGGGTCCCCGAGTCCTGCTCTGGTCGCTGGGTCTCACATGGTGCTGGGATGAGCAGCCCCACCGAGGGCTTCGAGCCCAGTATTTAGGAACCAGAGGTGATGTGAGCATGGCTGTCCACCCTGAGCCGAGGACCCTGCAGGTGCTCTGCACAGGCACCTAAGGTCATCTGGTGGGTGAGAAATTGGTCCGGGGACGTCTGGCGGGTCACCCGAGGCTGAGTGCCAGGCAGGCGATGGAGCAGCTCTGCGTCCAGGCTGCCCGCCTCGAGACCTGTAGCTACCCCCTCGCCCCCTGCCCCAAACACCTCCATGTGCCCCCCGGAAGCTTGCCGCTCCCCCATGGCCCTGGCTCAGCCTCCCCACAGCCAGGTGCCTGCAGAGATGCCCGTGGCCTGCGGTGGTCAGAGTCTGCGCCAGAGCTGCACCCACCACGAAGGGCAGGCAGGGCTGCCCAGCACAGACTCGGGGCCGCCCCGTCTGGCTGCTTCAGCCTCAGCCTGGGTGGTCGCAGGACAGAGCCCGCAGTCAGGACGACCCGGCCTGCAGTGGGGGTGGGAAGACACAGGTCTCTCCAGCATCAGTGACACGGGCAGCAGCTTCGCTCTGGGCCTGGAAGGTGAAGCCCACGCCCAGGGCTGGAGGGCTCCCTGCGTCCTCCGTCTCAGGGACCCGTGCTGATTCTAGTGCGAGTTGTCCATGGACACGGGGGCTCTCTTCAGACAGGCAGCCATGAAAGACAGGGAGCGTTGAGGTGAGCAGGGGTCCTCTCTGGGGTCCTTGGGCCCCAGGCCAGGATTCCACGCCCCACTGGCTCCCCCCTACCACCCCCATATCTGCTGGTACCCACCTTGTGTGCCAAATGCTCATTTCCAGATCCTTTCCCATCATGTCTGATGCAGAGGATGAGACCGTTAGATAGCATCACCAACTAGATGAACATGAATTTGAGCAAGCTCTGGGAGATGGTGAGGGACAGGGAAGCCTGGCATGCTGCAGTCCGTGGGGTCGAGAGTTGAACATAACTGAGCAACTTACCAACCACTTCATGACACCCCATGGCAGTTAGGGTGCTTCGTGTTCAGTGTTTGATCCCCACTTCCCAAGACTGGTGGCTGGACCATTTTAGGTAGTTGATTAATTTTATTATTTATTTCCCTACTGTAAAAATAATACAAAATATAGAAAGTAAAAAATATGGAAAGCAGGTGGGAAAAGTCTTATAAAAGGACCAGTAGATCCAGATCCATAGATAGTTACTATTAATATTTTAATGTGTTCTCTTAATCTTGTTTCCCAGAATAGAAACCCTATAGTTGTAATAATAATATAGTTATAATAATTATTATTTTATAGCTATAATAATTAGTTGTATATATCTCAACTTGTGCCTAGTATGATTCAGTTAGCATTTTATACAATAAAATACTTGTCCTAAGCATAATTTTTTAATAGTTACATAACAGTTCATAGAATGGTTATACAAAAATTAAATCATTTCCCTGTGGACATCTAGACTATTTACAATGTATATAGTATTACCCTGGGGCTTCCCTGGTAGCTCAGCTGGTAAAGAATCCGCCTGCAATGCAGGAGACCCTGGTTCAATCCCTGGGTCGGGAAGATCTCCTGGAGAAGGGATAGGCTGCCTACTCCAGTGTTCTTGCCTGGAGAACCCCATGGACAGAGGAACCTGAGGGGCTACAGCCCATGGAGGGAGCAGAGAGAGTCAGACCGACCGAGCGAATAAGTGCAGCACAGCACGAGGTATCACAGCTGACACTGGAGTGTCTTTGGGCCTAGAATGTTCCTAGTGAGGAACCACAGAGTCAAAACAAGGAGCGTTTTGTGTGGGTTTTTGCCAATTGATTTTTTTAACTGAAGTATTACAGACTTTTTTAGGGCTCTTGATACTTATTTACAAATTGTTTACTGTGTGCTTAATCAGTCATATATTTACTGCATAAAGCAGCAGGCTTTATCATTAAAAATATTGTTGAGTCTATGAATTTTCAAAAATCTTTGCTAATGTAATTCAGTTGCATACCTACTTAAGTCAGCATGTATGTATTTCATACCATAGTTGATAAATTAGTATGTATTTACTAATTGATCGATTATTTTCCATAAATTAATACCCATGGCATCTTTTTTGTGAATTTTCTGGTTTGATTCTGGGTCCGTTTATCTTTTATTTTCTTGGTATGTAAATAATACAAGAGATCCCTGATGAGCACTCCACAGGTTGCAGAAGTCAGCACCAAACAGGATAGCCGGAGCTGGTCCCAGCAGAACCGCGGCCGACGTGAGCATCAGTGCCGAGGGTGGTGGGCTTCTGAGCCGGACCCTGACCCCCCACGATGCTGATGAGTACTAATAGGCTAGGAGGTGAACAGCCGGAGCAAAGAAGAGCTTCAAAGTCTGAGAATAATCTACAGACCAGATAGTGAGCCCCCAGTGGCTGAAGAGAAGGCTGGCTGTTTGTCTCATTGCCTTGGAGAAGAATAAAGTCCTAATACCCGTCACCCAGGAATCAGAGGGGACGTGTCCGAGAGGGGTGAGCTGGCCTGTCCGGGGTGGTGTTAGCAGCCTCAGCGTCCCCTCAGAGCGGCCCCTGCACACCTCAACACCTGGTACCACCCAGGTGAGCCCACCAGCAAGGCTGGATGGCGTTTCGGGGCAACATTGCCAGCCTCGTGTTTGGACCCCACACAGAAAGGCCCGGAAACTCACCAAGAAAAAAATGTCCTTTTCCATCCTCTTAGGAAAGTACTGCAGAATCCTTTCACTTCTTCAGGGCCAGAAGCCTGTGTTTGGCAACTGATGAGGCTTGAATTTAACTGCAGCATAGAAAGATCTAGAGAGTGCCTGTTTTGTACCATCAGTACACTTGTCAGCCGTCTCAGTGCTTTTAGGGAGTTTTCAGTTCTCAATCTTTGTGTTTCCGTTCAGACCCCTCCCATGAAGGGGTTCAGCCATCCTCACCAGCAGACCGTCCTCACCAGCAGAGCTGCTGAAAATCGTTTATGATTTTTCATTGATATCTGTCATCAGCCGGAGAGCCCGCTAAAACCCAGCCGGCCTGGGGAGGCGCCTGAGAATTCGTGGTTCCAGCTGGTTCTACAGGCTGCTGGTGCCGCTGGCCCCAGAGTCACAGGCATGTGGGTTAAGCAGTCTGTTTCTAATTCTGTCACGAGCACTGTGACCTCGGGTCAAAGCTTAGCCTCTCGGAGCCTGCATCTCGTTTCTAAAAGGCTGGAGTGACATCTCCCCCACCAGCTATCTGGACAATGAGAGGCCGCGGATCGCGGGCTCTGTCTTGCTTTCCTTTTCGTGTCCGACTCTGTGACCCCATGGACTGCAGCACACCAGCCTTCCCTGTCCTTCAGCACCTCCCGGAGCTTGCCCAAGGGTTCGTGTCCATTGAGTCGGTGATGCCGTCCAACCATCTCATCCTCTGCCGCCCTCTTCTCCTTTTGCCTTCAGTCTTTCCCAGCATCAGGGCCTTTTCCAGTTCTGAGTCAGTTCTTTGCATCAGATGGCCAAAGTGTTGGAGCTTCAGCTTCAGCATCAATCTTTCCAGTGAATATTTAAGGTTGATTTCCTTTAGGATGGACTGCTTTGATCTCCTTGCAGTCCACAGAACTCTCAAGAGTCTTGTCCAGCACCACAACTCAAAAGCATCAATTCTTCAGTGCTCAGCCTTCTTTATGGTCCAACATCCATACATGACTACTGGAAAAACCAGAGCTTTGACTGTACGGACCTTTGTTGGCAAGTATGAAATAAACCAAATGTGGGTGAACGTCTGTCAGTGCCAAGCACACAGAGAGCCCTCAGCTAGTAGCAGTGGGTATTTTTGAAATCATTAATCAGCAAATGTTTAGCTTCAGGTCTCTGCAGGCATTGATGTGGGCGTCAAAACAAGCACAAGCTCCGTCTCCATCTTCTTGGAGGTTGTGATTGTGTGGGGAGACAGCATAAAATGAATTCAGTAACGGGAGTTTTGAGAAACACTCCCCACACAGCTGAGAGAGCGATGGGCCGGCGTCATCTTCCTGAAGGCAAGGGCTACATGCAGCAGTGGCCAGAGAGGGCGTCAGGGTCTGACACTCGGACAGAGGCAGCGTGCTCGAGGCCGAAGGGGAGAGAACGCGTGGTGCTCTGGGGATCCGTGTGGCCGTGTGTGGGTGGCTGGGCGGATGCAGGCTTGTCCAAAGGCCAGTTCCAAAGCACAGCTCCATTCTCGAAGTGAAACCTCAAGGGGATGGTTCTGCACTGGGATGTAGATGTCTGCCCTCAAGCGGGGTGAGCAAGGCCGCCTCCTTGGGGCAGGCGGGCGCCCCACCTTGTATTCACATCCCCCTGGCCTGCTCGGGTTCTCAGGTGAACAGGTGCTCAGGGGACCCCCCCCCTACTGGGAGAGCAGGTCCAGCCCCTGCCCAGGTGCTCAGACGCGTCCTTGACCGTTTACCCCACCCCCGCCCGTTCAGCATCTCCTGTCCTTGGAAACCTCCCCACCCGTGTGCGTTTGCCAACCCCTGCCCCATGTGACCCAGAGGTGCCAGCTCTTTCCTTCTCAGCACGGACATCTCTGATCCTCTAAGCGACTGCCGGGCAGGGTGAATTCACTTGTTGAGAGTCACTGAGTCAGACCCACTTTCCAGCACCTTCTTCCTGTCTGACTTTGCAGGTTTGTCCACAGGGTGGGCTTCCAACCTCCTTCCTCCTGCCTCCCACCAGCGGAGCGGCCCCAGTGCTGCTCACCAGAGGCTGAGTCTAGTGCCCTGGTCACTTGGAGCCCTGCCTTTCCCTGGGCACAGTCTAGTGCTACCCAGTCAGGGTCCCCTTGAGTTTCCCACGAGCCTTGGTTGTGGAGGTTGCAGGTTTTTTCAGTGGGCGTTTTGGGAATTTCAGAGCAGCACGCACTTCATCACTTACCCGGGAGGGCATAACCCAGTCTGGACTCCAGCCTGGCCACACAGCGAACGGGCAGGCTGTGTGGGGAGTGTCCGGGGTGACCTCTGATGACCACATCACTGCCCTCTCCAGCCTAGCCCACCCGCCCTCTCGTCGTTGCTTCTGTTGGTTTACCCTCATCTCTGTGCCCGCCAGCCCCCTGAGAGGTCTGTGGATCTCTGGGCTGCATCAGCCGTCTGCTCCAGTGAGTCAGAGGAAATTACTCTCTCAGAGCTATCACTTGGAGAATGTGAGGATGAGAGCCCCTCCAGAAACCAAAGGGCTGATCACTGGGTGGGGCACAGAAACTAGTGTTCATTATCTGCCGTAATTTTGTGCACCTCTTTTTAAATGTAGATGAGGATGTGCCTGGACCTGGAGCTCCTTGAGGGCAAAGAACTCATCGTTATTCATAACACCTGGCACAGGAGAGAGCTCAGACAGAGGGAGAGGGCAGACCACAGTAACCAGTGAAACGAGAGTGTACCTTCACTAGGGTTTTTCAGTCACAAGGGACAGAATTTCCACTTAAAATGGAATAAACAAAAGAGCCTCTCACTCGCCAAGGATGGGCAAATGCAGGCTTGGCATCAGGCGCAGCTGTGCCCGGGTGCCAGAGTAAGTCCTCAGAGCATGCCTCTTTCCCTCTACGTTCCTTTTCTGCGTTCCCTTTGCCTTCACTGCTCTTTAGCTTCACTTCCCTCTGGGTGTTTGTTTCACCGTCTTTCACCGTGAAAAGACATATTCTATGGGACCATGTAGATCTGTAATTCCTGGGCCTTCCAGCACCAGAACCCAGTGGCAGGAAACCATTAACTTCATAACTCTATCAGGGAGACGCTGAGGGATGACCTGGACTGAACCCACACTGAGCATCGCCGAGGCCAGGGTGGGGTGGGAGGGGAGGCTTTTGGGGTACACAGGCCCGCGCCGCATGTCCAAGCTGGTGTCCAGGGCAGAAGGTGGTGCTCACAGGCATGGGGGCGAGACGGCTTTGAACTGGGCCAGCGGAGCACGGAGATCTCTGCCAAGTGCTCAGCCAGAACATCCTGGAGTAAGACAGAGGCAAGTATTCCCTCCAATTAAAAATAAATTTAAAAAAGAAATGCTGGGAGGAGAGGTGTGAAGTGAAAGTCACTCGGTCGTGTCCGACTCTTTGTGACCCCGTGGACTATACAGTCCATGGAACTCTCCAGGCCAGAATCCTGGAGTGGGTAGCCTTTCCCTTCTCCAGGGGGGTCTTCCCAACCAAGGGATCAAACCCAGGTCTCCCTCATTGCAGGCGGATTCTTTATCAGCTGAGCCACCTGGGAAGCCCAAGAATACTGGAGTGGGTAGCCTTTCCCTTCTCCGGGGAATCTTCCAGACCTGGGAAGGAGAGGAGTTACCACCGAAAAAATTCTCTCAAAAAAAGTTAATATACATAAAGCACTTTGAACAGTGCCTAGAATGACATACCAAATGCTCCTCCCCCAAATCCATCAAATATAATGAATATCTACTGTAAAATCAACACTTTTTGACTTAACCTCCAAGAAAGCATAATATGCTATGATTTTAATGTTGACACAGCATCAATTTTAATACTTTTGAGTTTTGGTGAGATTGAAATGTGAATAATTTGTGTATATTAGATTTTAAAAAGTCAAAGGCGCATCTTTATGTGTCCCCACCACAAAGTACTGACAAACACTGCTCTTGCTCTATAAAAAGAGGCAGATACGCTCCCAAGTCTGGTGACCCGGGAAATCCTCTGTTTGTTGGAAGGATGAGCACTGTGGCCGCCTGGCAGCCGCACTCGTGATGTGACCACAGCGCCGCTGAGGGGCGCGCAGCTCGGCCCAGGAGGCGGTTGGTCCCCCCAGGGAGGGGGGTGCCCTCCAGGAGCTGCCTCAGCCCTGAAGCCCCTGAGAGGCCCTCCTGCTGCTGTGAAGGCCCCTCCTGCCCAAATCCTCTAAAGAAAGGCGACTGGCTCAGCGGTAGACGCTGACTCCAGACGGCGAGTGATCCTGGGGGCCTTTCCCAGGGGTCCCGAGAGTTCCCGCCCCCGGGAACAGGGGTGAACCAGGGCTGGGGAGGCCTGTCCAGGCATGGCCATGGGCAGCACCGGCTCTCCGACTGGGGCTGAGCTGCAGGCCACAGGCAGCAGAGGGTAGGAGGCCTGCAGAAGCGGACCCAACGGTGGGCTTGGTGCCCGTGAGGCTGACGAGCCGCTGCCGGCCCTGCACGTCCTGGCTCGGAAGCCCTGCACGACCCTGCACCAGGACCCTGTCCCTGGCCCCACAGCCCTTCACTCACTTCCTCCCAGCACTCCCCAGCATGGCGTTTCGGGAGGCCGACAAGGTTGTCCACGGGCAGCCCCGCGACTCGGAGGACCACGGGGAGAGGAGGGGACTTGGCAGGTTCCCCCTGCCCCGGCCCCGCGCTCAGCTCAGGCCAGGCAGACCCTCCCGAGGTCCTGGGTGCGGTCAGAGCATCATCCCCGTGGCCGCTGTGAATTTGCTCAGCTCCCATGTTCCAGGGAACTGAGCACGGCTGTCAGCTGCACCAGAGCGTAATTTCATTTTGAGGCTTTTCCCTCAGCTTTGGAAAAATAGCGCCTCTGAGCTCTGCAGGTTAAAGTCCCAGTTCAGCAGTGGGAGAGATCCTGAGAGCCCTTCCTGGGGGCCCGACTCTGAAAAGCACGCTTTTCTTCTGTTTGCACCGAGGGGAGGGTCTGTGTGGTGATGTTTCAGATGCCTCTCCCAGATTTTGGTTGACATTTGAAAGGATGAGCAATGTGAGTACTTTCTAGTAAGAAGGATGGTTTTAGATGGTGTTCGAGACTTTCTCTTTCTTGGCACTGAACTCCGCTCTTTGGCATTAAATCCTGTGTTATTTTGCCGCGGCGAAATGTGACGCGATATGTTGCACTGATTTCTGGAGGAAAGCCCGGGGTGGGCAGTGCCGACGTAAGAAGCTGAAGGGACTCTGTTATTTGATCGGTATCCTAGCGGCAAGGATCGGACGGGCTGATGACAGTTATTAGCCAATAGTGCATTTCCTTTAAATGTGCTTCAAAACTCTCAAGTTTCTCCGCGGCACAGTTGTCTCCTTCTGTCCTCCTAGGAGCACCACAAGGCAGATGCGGCGGGTGTGATTAGCTGTATTTCACGGGTGTGAAAGTCCAAAGGCAGAACATCTGTGTGAGTGGTGCCAGGTCCCACCACCGCCCGGGCAGGACCCAACCTGAGAGCCAAGTGTGCTGAATCTGGGCGATGGGTGGACTGGGAACATGAGCCATTCACACAGCACTGTTGTGGCCCCAGCACCGCTCAGAGAAGAGCTGGCAGAGCCAGTGCCCAGCGCCCTGCCCGGCCCCTTGGAGGGCTCACACGCACATCTGTGGGGTTGATGGTGGTGCTCCCAAATGGGGCAGGAGCCACTGAGAGTCTGCAGAGCCCTGTGGGGTTGATGGTGGTGCTCCCAAATGGGGCAGGAGCCACTGAGAGTCTGCAGAGCCCTGTGGGGTTGATGGTGGTGCTCCCGAATGGGG
>ML661910.1:221956-246774 GCA_007570785.1 Antilocapra americana | reverse complement strand
TGGTGCTCCCGAATGGGGCAGGAGCCACTGGGAGTCTGCAGAGCCCTCACTTACTCAACAGTGCTGCCACCACCACCCCCGCCATCGGTGCATTTCCAGTCTCAGACACCAACTGGAGGGGCAGACGGTCACTTCCTTGTCCAGCCGAGCAGTAGAATGGCCGAAGCAGGGGCTCAGAGAGCAAAACAGAGGAAGGAAGGAACTGCTCAGTCCCCGAAACGAGCCTGAGGAATCAGGGAGCGAGTCTCGGCTCCTTCGCGTGTTGACCTGGGAGACAGCGTGCGTCTACATACGCCCGTGGTTCCCCTCTAGACCAGAGGCTACAGCTTCCCACTGCCATCAGGTTCTGTAGACACCATTTGAGAAGGCTATACTGCCGGGATCCAGCCCCAGCGGGTCCCGGGGTCTTGAGGGATGAGTGGCGTCGGCGGAAGAACTGAGCTGAGTCGATGCGTGGTGATGAAGCAGTCTCTTTATTGCTGTTAGTTTTGTGGGGTGATGGAGAAGTCTCTCACTCTATTTTTGTTAGTTTACAGTTTTATACCCAAAAAATCCCCATTACATCACAATTATTCTATACAATCTTTTGTTTTCTGCCTACCATCAACAACTTTAACATTAAGCTCATTTTCCTTGCAAAAGGTCGGATTTCTGCATAATTAGACTTAACAATAGTATGTTTACCATTTGAATGTCTCCAGCATACTTGGGATAAGTACATCAATCTAAATAGAAAGGTTACATTTCTCTTATTAGGTGCAACTATGTAGAAGCTAGAGAGAGGGGCTTAAGCTTGAAACTGTTTTATTCTATTAACCTATTTTGGTTTTACAAGGAAAGAGAAAAGAGGACAAAGAGGCAGTTTAGCAGCACTGCTTTAACAATGAAGCCCTATTAACCTTACAACTACTAAAAGGAATTCCTCTGTCTACACTAACCTAAAGCAGTCAGTGTCTCCAACTGTGCTGGCCACAGTTATGAGCATTCCTAAGTCCCATTCCAGCCTGGTTTCTTCAAGGAAGAGAGCCTCTTCCGTGGAGTGGTCGGGGGAGTGGGATGTGAAAAGGTGACCCAAGTACGAGCCCTTCTGGTGGTGGCTTTGCCATGACCCCCAGAGAACTCTTGGTAAACTCCCCAGTAACTAGTAGGAGGTATAGTAATCTATTTAAATGTCCCTTATTCCTCCTTAGTCCTCGGGAAAGGGAATCTGCCTTCCTGGATCCTCGGAGGGAAATAAGGTCTGAGGGAGTTATCTCAAGATGAATTTTTTCTAACTGGGACTGACCTACTGAGATGAGCTAATGTTCAGAGCATAAACAGAACTTCCCAAGAAAAATACCAGGAAGGGCCTTGCCGTGGGATGCCCCGAAGGAAAATCCGCATTGCAGTTTCCTTCTCAGTCTCCTGACCTTGTCATCCGAGTGAGGGTGCATCCTGGCGGCTCCCGGCACTATACGTTCTGCCCACCATCTTTCTCACATAATCTACCCAAGAAAAGTCCCGTTCAACGTGATTTTCTGACTGCGTGTGCAGCGAACCTCTGCCCCAACCAGGAGAGCACAGGGCCTCCTGAGCAACTTTGAGTATCGCTGTTCAGTCTGCAAATCTGATAAACAAAATCTTCTCGTTGTTATAAGATTTCTTTTTGTTCTTGGTATAAACAATTCTTTGTGGTCAGTACTTCATGTGGTTCTCTCACCCACCTGCTCCTCTCCACCCTTTTTTTTTTTTTTTATTGCACAAGGGACATGATTCATGGTTTCTACTCATAGGAATTTATCCTTGGGAAATGGCAGAGATCCCGCCAAGGCCTAAGACACACACAAGAGCATTATTATTGTGATAAAAACCAGAATAGATGTCAAACAGCAGGGACATTTTTAAATAAGCTACGGTGTATCTCCTAAAAGGCACGTCTCAGAGCATGCTTAATGACATGGAAAAGCACTTCTGATATAGATTCTCCAACATTGTGCAAAACCGTATGTTATATAACTTTAGTTTTATTAAAACTAAATTTTATACCCCACCCACCAACCCTCTCACGTTCTCTGTCATCTAGAAGGGAATGAAATACCCGACAGTCTATTTTATTGATAATAGTAATATACCGAGTATATGTGTGATTTGTAGGATTGGGAATTTTAACTTTTCCCGTATACACTATAATAATGGTGACTGTGCACAGTCAGAGTTGGGTGGCATTTGTTGTCCCAGTTTCCACCCCATGGTCAGCCAAACTGATGTGCGATTTCCCACCAGCCGGTTTGCTTTTCAAAACAATCCCTGCGGCATTTCACTCACTCTCCCGTGGGTGTTGGTGGACATCCTCTGTCAGTGTTGTGTAGTAAGTCACTCCAGTGGAGACCCGGAGTCCCACCATCACCAGTGTCTCCTGAGCTGAACCCAGGAACACGGGCTGTTCCAGACGCCTCACGGCTGCTCGGAGACACCCACAGGGACTCCTGTGCCCACCACGCAGATGGGTCGACTCACGCCTGGCGCCAGCCTGGCGCCAGCTCTGCTCAGCAGGGTGTGGACAGGGGCCGTTTGTCAGCAGGCGCTCCTGGGCGGAGCCCCCACGGGACTCCAGCAGCCCCGGGGGCTCTCCTCCACGTCCCACTGCCAGGTGGCAGTGCAGCACTCAGGGCCCCTGTGGGCGGCTGTGGAGCCCCTCCTTTTGCCCCTCCCGAGCCCCCGGGTGCCCAGAGGGATGTGCCCGGTGACCGGAACCATGCACTCGGAGAGGCCGCGACGACGGCTTCCCCCCGGTGTGTACCGTTCTCCTCGGCCAACTGCGCCTGTCGGCAGCGGTGTGCTCCGCTTCAGCCCACCCCCACCCTGACCCGCGTCCAGGGCAGCGAGCGGGAAGTTGCCAGAAGCTCGCGTTCTCTGCAGAGGCCTTTCAGCTCTGAACGCAGGAGAGGGGTCCAGTCCGGCAGTCACAGGTGGTGCTTCTGACTTGCTGCTCTGTGGCCCGTGGACCGAGCCCTTCAGGGGACCAGAGGTGACAGCGGTAATACACCCAGAAGCTAAAGCCAGGCGGACACAGGGACCTGATGGGCGCCAGCGCCCCCTGGTCAGCCGGCCTCTCGGTCAGCCGCTTGCTTCTCCTCCACAGTCTGCTGAAGGATGTGCTGACCAGGTTTCAAGGTTTAGAGGCAGAATTTCTGTGTTCTGGTGACGTGTTTTGTCTGTGTGCGGTGCTTCAGTGACGTGAGTCAGCTGTGTCACGTTTCCAGCAGGAACAGAGTGAACACAGCAGGGACGATCCCATTTGCGTAAGAATACGGTGTGTCGTCCCTGCTGAACCAGTGGGCGCTCGGTGACCCCCAGACTGTTCCAGCTCACCCTGTAAAGTAAACCCAGTGTCCTGCGTAACAGGGTCCTTCATCCTCCTTCACTGTGGAATGTTAGTAAAGTTGTGCTTGGTCAGAAAGTGGGGCAACTTAAGAGAAGCTGCAGGAAACAAGGGGGAAGGCAGTCAGTAGACCATGACCACCCGGGAATGTGTCCTCGGGAGGCGTGGTTGCTGGGCCATGCCAGTTAAAGAAACCCAGGCTGACATGACATTTGGGGGCTTTAGCTGGAATCCAGAGAATCTGTTTTCCCCTTAATAGTAACATGTTGGGTTCACTGTGGATGTTTAATTTCCCCTTCAGGATAATTTCAAGTTTGGTAGTGGCATCACTAATTTGCTGAACATCCTCTCCAGATGTCAGATACCTTTGGACTCAACAGGGTTAATTATGGAGGAACCGTCAGGGCTCACCCAGTCAACCTTGGGTTTTGCAGTGAAGGACATGAGATTAAGTTACGAGGACAGGCGAAGTGATGGACTCAGAACGGGGTGTCCAGTAGTCTCAGCTCGAATTTAGGTTTCTGTTTCAAGTCCAGCGTCCCTTCTGTTTCATCACTGCACTGGAGCTGTGCCGGTGCCTTTCAGTCAAGCCCTGAGCAGTGCAGTATGTCTCCCTTTGGGCCTCAATTTTCGAGAACCAACGGCCAAACTGTGCCCAGTCATGGTGACCCCATCTCCGGTGTCCTGAGATGACAAGCTCCCCTTTTGGCTCCATGTGTCTCTGGGCTTTCGTGTAACCACCTGTGAACTTGTGGGTGTTCTCCCTGGTCACCTCCCCAGGAATCCTCTCCTGATCCCTGCAGGCAGAATAGAACTTTGTCATGATGAGAGTAACCACAGCAAGATTAGCAGGCCTGTCGCCAAGCCCTTACTTTGCACCAGGCACCGTCCTCAGTGCTTTGAAGTTGTCAGCTCTCTCGGCCTCACGCCCACCCTAAGACTGGGCTCTGCATTTATCTCATGGTTTAGTCGCTTCAGTTGTGTCCAACTCTTTGCAATCCCATGGACAGTAGCCTGCCAGGCTCCTCCGTCCATGGAATTTCCCAGGCAAGAAGACTGGAGTGGGTTGCCATGTCCTCCTCCAGGGCACCGTCCCGACCCAGGGATTGAACCTGCGTCTCCTGCATTGGCAGGTGGATTCCTTCCCACTGAGCCACCCAGGAAGCCCATGCCTTTATCTCCAGTGACAAAGGGACCCCTGGGAGTCCGCCCTGGCCCAGTCTTGCAGCGGGTCTGTGGTGCTCCCAGAGCACGGGGTGCAGACGCCCTATGGGGTCTGGAGAGGACTGAAGCTCTGTGGGACCCAGACTCGCATTGTAAACGTGAACATCTTCAAAGCAAAATGCGTTGCTCCCTACAACTTGTTCTCTTTTGTTTTCCTTCCATTAAAAATGCAGCCAACGTGAAAATGGATTTAATGTCTATCATAGCAGATTTTACTTATTCAGAATATTAATTTGCTATGGTCTGACTTGATTCAAAAATGCATTGTTAGGCTTAGAACTCATAAAAAGAAGTTAAAATTTCATAATACATCTTCACCCTTCGGCAAACTCGTAAGAACAGCTGCAGAAATTAAACGAGGATGTGTACTTGTGTCTGGAAGCTTTCCAGCTCATTTCTGGTTGAAGTGAATGTTTAAGAGGCAGGAGGCCTGAGCAGGAAGCTGATACTTGACGAGTTTTCAGCTCCATCCTTCCGTGAGAACCGTCTGTGGGAACTGCCCTTTTGGCCTAATTCTGTTTAAAATGTCAATATTTGCGCTGTTTCCTATGCTTGCAAAACACCCTCTCGCTGGTCTCGTCAACCACACTGACAATATATTTTTTTAGAATTACTTAAAAAAAAAAGAAAAGATTGAGTCCTGTTCTTGGTCCCCGTAGCTCCACGTCTATAGACTTTGGAGATTTGCGTCCCTGTGGGGGCGGAAGGCAGAGCATCTAGACAGAGAAAACGCTGGCAGAACTCACCAGGGCCTTGCGAACAGGCTGATTCATACTTAAAGAGCTCCGGGAGACGTTAGAGTTTTTCCTGGGCCGCTGTTTCGTAGATTTGGCTGCACTTTGGAATCGCCTGGAATGTTCCTTTAAAATACTGATGCCAGGGGCCCACTCCTAGACTCTGACCCTTGGGCTGGGCTCCTGGACCTGGCAGTCGGGTTTTCAGAGCCCCTCAGATCACTCTAATACAGAAGCGAGTTTGAGAGTCGCTGACCTAGACCGCGCTCCTCCCCCGCCCCAGAAAATTTGAGGCTGACCCAAGGTCAGAGCTGTAAGACCCTCCAGGGCACCCCTGTGCCGCACACGGGTCGCCCAGCCAGCAGCCGGAGGACCTCTCTGCCTCCTGCAGGACCGCACTGGCCACACTCAGCGCGTCCCCCGCTGTCCCTGCCGGCCCGCCTCTGTCCACCTCCACCCTCACTGCCGCTGGCCCGTCCTCTCCGCATCCTCACGGCCCGCGGCTCACCTGCAGAAGACTCACCTCCAACCCTGGCGCTCCCTCCTCCAGCCCCAGTCAAGGCTTCCCCCCGGGGGCCTGCGGCTGGCAGGATTCCGGTCACTGGGAGTGCGCGCCCCGTTCCCCCAGCCCCCCAAGCCCTGCCTCTGTTTTCTCAAAAGCTGTTTGCTCCTTCACCTCATTTCTCAGCCCCCTTCCTCATCCTGCCGCCTGCTCAGATCGCAGCCTAAAACCCGCCTTCTCAGAGCTCTGACCCTGGCTACAGCCAGGCGAACCTTGAGGACGTCACACTCTGTGAAGCAAGACAGACGCACACACACCGCCCTTCTCTGTCCTGCGAGGTCCCTGCAGAGACGCAGAAGGTAGCGCGGTGGCTGCCGGGAGCAGGGAGCGCGGCTAGTGCTCTGTGGGGGCGGGGCTTTAATCCTGCAGGATGAGGGAGAGTCCAGGCCATGATGGCGCGGACGCTCGCGTGACTCCAGTGCATTTCGTGCCGCTAAACCGTGCACTTGAAAGTAGCCACAGTGGCAGATTTCAGGTCAAGTATGTTTGAGCACAATTAAAAAACACATATTTCCAGTCACCTTCTTTGGCCTGATTCAGTGGTACCGTCACATGTCCCCGTGTCTCCGCTTGTCCCCGTCAGAGCGTTCTCCTGCTAGTTTGTCCTCTTCCCCAGACTGTAAGTAGAATTAAAGCGCATGACACGTCCCACCTCCTTCACCAGTGCGCTGTCCCAGGATTGGCACAGAGCAGGTGCCCACTAAGTGGTGGTGGTGTGGTTCAGTCTCTCAGTCGTGTCCAACTCTGTGCAGCCCCATGGACCGCAGCACGCCAGGCCTCCCTGTCCTTCAGTATCTCCCAGAGTTTGCTCAAATTCACATCCATTGAGTCCATGGTGCTAGCTACCCATCTCACCCTCTGCTGCCCGCTTCTCCCACCAAGTGTTAGTCATTCAGTCGTGTCCGACTCTTTGTAATTCCATGGACTGCAGCCCACCAGGCTCCTCTGTCCGTGGGATTCTCCAGGCAAGAATACTGGAGTGGGTTGCCATTCCCTTCTCCAGGGGATCTTCCTGACCCAGGGATGAAACCCGGGTCTCCTGCACTGCAGACAGATTATTTACCATCTGAGCCACCAGGGAAGTCCACTAAGTAGCTTTTAGTAAATGTTGAGTGAATAAATCTCAGGTTTCCAGTTCCCCAGCCCCCCCATTCATAACTGATGTTCAGTTCAGCTCAGTTGCTCAGTCGTGTCCAACTCTTTGTGACCCCATGAATCACAGCATGCCAGGCCTCCCTGTTCATCATCAACTCCCAGAGTTTACTTAAACTCATGTCCATCAAGTGGGTGATGCCATCCAGCCATCTCATCCTCTGTCGTCCCCTTCTCCTCCTGCTCCCAATCCTTCCTAACATCAGGGTCTTTTCCAATGAGTCAGCTCTTTGCATGAGGTGGCCAAAGTATTGAAGTTTCAGCTTCAGCATCAGTCCTTCCAACGAACACCCAGGACTGATCTCCTTTAGGATGGACTGGTTGGATCTCCTTGCTGTCCAAGGGACTCTCAAGGGTCTTCTCCAGCACCACAGTTCAAAAGCATCCATTCCTCAGCTCTCAGCTTTCTTCACCGTCCAACTCTCACATCCATATATGACTGCTGCTGCTGCTGCTGCTGCTAAATCACTTCCATTGTGTCCGACTCTGTGCGACCCCCTAGATGGCAGCCCGCCAGGCTCGTCCGTCCCTGGGATTCTCCAGGCAGGAACACTGGAGTGGGTTGCCATTTCCTTCTCCAGTGCATGAAAGTGAAAAGTGAAAGTGAAGTCGCTCAGTCATGCCCGACTCTTAGTGACCCCATGGACGGCAGCCCACCAGGCTCCTCTGTCCATGTGATTTTCCAGGCAGGAGTACTGGAGTGGGGTGCCATCTCCTTCTCCGATATGACTGCTGGGGACAATACAATTGCTAAGATAGTCGATGCAACTTGATGGTAACACCCCCAAAAGGGCATCCAACCGATTGTCCAACTGTGGCAAATGACAGCACTGGGTGAACTGGCTGTGGTTTGAGGCTCTGCCTGACCCTCAGCGCAGATGCTGTTGGAGGTGGGGGAGCCGCAGGGATCTTGAGACTCTTGTTCTGTCAAATAAATGCACCAGGAACATGCAGACCAAATGGCTGGCCTGGGGTTTTAAGAACACCCTGTTCGTAACCGCTTCCTTGATTAATGCTATGTTTTTTTCTCTTTCCAATTAGATATTTATCTTTGAAAACAATATCTACTACTGCGCGCACGTCGGGAAGCAGGCCATCCGCGTGGTCTCCACTGGGAAGGAAGGCGTGATTTACAATGGCCTCAGCGACTGGCTGTACGAAGGTATGCGGGGGCGGGGGCGCAGCTCCTGTGGTCACAGCTGCTGCGGCTTCGTGGCGGTTCGTGGTGGTGATGTGGACTCTGTGTCAATTAAGCTCCGGTTTCTGGAGCTTTGGCTAAATTCCAGAGGGCCTGTGGCGCCCCAGCAGGTGGCCAGCGGGAGCCCGCAGTGTCGGCCTCTCGGCTGGTGACCGGGTGTGCTGGGCGCCCGCCAGCCTGTGCCGTGCCAGGAGCAGGCGGGGTCCAGACCCCGGGGTGCACTGCTCCCTTTCCGAGAGGCGGAGCACCTGCTTCTGCCTGGGGGAAACTTCAGAGGGTAACCCCGCGGATCAGGGTGACATGCTGGCCTGCGTGCATCCATCCACCTCCCTGGATGTGTCCTGCCTTTGGGTGCCAGAGGACTCCGGCGGTGGGCATTACTGAGTCTCTGAAGGCTGAGTGAGCAGCTCTCTTCTGAGGCATTTGCCTTCCGTCGCCATGCGGATGAGAACTTTGCTATGACAGTAACGGGCGTGTATTGATTGCGGCTAGCTGCCGGGGACCATGCTAGGTGCTTCCGTGCCTGTTGGCACCCCGTGTCGCCTGCCGTGGTCCAGGCTGCTGTGACACCAACAGCACACCCCGCTCTGGGCGGCCTGAGCACCTCCCATCTGTTTCACATGGTCCTGGGGGCTTGAAGTCCAAGATCAGGGCTCTGGCGGCGCTGATGTCTGCCGAGGCCTCTCTTCCTGGCTTGTAGACGGCTGCCTTCTCCCTGTGTCCTCACAGGATGGGGGTGCGGGGGGAGAAGGAGGGAGGGAGCAGGCTCTGGCCCCTTCATCCTGCTGGTGGAGCACTCATCCCATCACGGAGGTGCCAAGGGCCCCACCTCCAGTCACCGTCACCGCAGGGATTCAGGTTCCACGTGAATTTTGTGAGGTCATGGACACCCCGTCCATGGCACCCTCATGAGCATGTCCTGAGATGAGCGTGTCACAGACGTTTCACAGCAGAGGCGGCGGTGAGGGTAGGTCATCTCCTAAGAGATGCCCTGGAGGGTGTCACCATTCAGCTGCAGGACTGACACCCCCCGCCCCGGAAACGCAGGTGTGGACGGGCCCCAGCCTTCCGTGGTCTCAGCCTTCCTGCCGGAGAGCCCGTGATCACAGCAGGCGTGCACCAGGCTGGGCTGCACCGGGTGCTCTGGGATCCCTGGGCATGACCAAGCCCGGAAGCTATTCTGTCTCGCTGGTGGGTGCGTCCCTTACTCTGGGCTCTGCGCTGCGGGGGCTTTTATATCCCAAGGACAAAGCACGTGTAGCTCAGGCCCCCTTCGCACTGTAATCTCACCGAAGCCACTGAGGCTCAAGGTTCTGCGACTTGGTTTCCATTATTTTTTAGTCGAGACGGAAGTCATCGACAGTTAAGTGCACAGTTACAAAGCCACGGTTTGACGGGGTTACTAACGTGCACCGGGCAGCCCTATCAAGACGCAGAACATGGGACTTTCTAGCAGTCCAGGGGTTAAGGATCCACACTGCCCTGCCGGGGGTGCAGCTTCCGTCCCAGGTTGGAGAACTGAGATCCCTCATGCCACCGTGGCATGGCCAAAAAATAAAAATAAATAGTAAGAATAATAAAATAATTTCTGAAAGGAAATCCTTCAAAACACACCGAACATTCCCTCATCTCAGAAGCTCCTCCCTCCGCCAAGGCCCTTCCCAGAGGCCACCGCAGTCCTGATTCTGTGCAGCTGACTCCTGGCTGAACGCTGGAACGCCCATCACGACCGTCCCCCTCCGTGTGGTCTACCCGGAAGCCCCATGTTCATTCCACCGTGGCCACCATTGCTCTGAGCACCCACAAGTCTGGGTCTGAGCTGCATTCCGGGCCCCAGGAAAATTGGCCTCAAGGTTTCATTGGGCTCACACGAGGGTGTCACTGGACGAAACGGGGTGTCCACCATGCTTTTGCTGCCCTGTGACAGACAGCCCTATAAGTGGCAGAGGGGTCAGGGCAAAGCCCCATGGCCCCCAGAGAGAGAGGGGGCACTGGGGTCCCAGCAGGAAGAGCCCCAACCCGCTCTAGGAATAATCCTCTTTAAAAATCCATCACCAGGTAATCAAGAATATCTTTTTTAGTATCTTCCTAAAAAAAAAAAAACCTCATTGCCTTGCAATTCAAGGTAAGCTTTTGCTTGAGCAAATTGGTTGAAAAGAAATGTTTCTTTAGGGCATTTACAGGGAATTGTGTTGGTGTGATAACAGGGCCCCGATATTCTAAATCGATCACGGTTGATGGACGGCTCAGTCTGCTGAGCACTGTTCCCTGGAAGGTTATATATGCTGATGCTTAGACTCCTAGAGCCCTCAAGGAATCTCGGCTCCTTCTTAATAATGGGGAGGTCAACTCTGAAGGCTGCCTTTTTCTAATCTGTGACTTAACTGCTTCACCTCCAACTACTCCTTTTAAAAACCGGTAGGGGGCAAGATTAGGAGGGAAAAATACCCTGAAAGCGTTCGCAGGGTGCCTGACTCACTCGGAGATGTTAGTTCTGAAAAGAAGCAGAGCTTACATAAATTCTAAGCCACTCCACAGCCCATAGGCTTGCTGGCAGTCAGATGCCACATTGATCTGTTTCGTTTCCCAGGAAGGATCCTTTGAACATATTGAACGTTTCAGAATATCAAGGGCTGAGGAAGAGGAGGAGGAGACACGGGGGCTGCCAGGAGCCCCCATCCCTCCAGCCGAGGTTCACACGATCTCTGCAGGGATCCCCTAAGTAACTGGAGCGGCCCCCATACCGGGAAGCTTGCCCTCAAGGCTGGCTGCGATTCTGACCGCGAGCCTCGCTGACCCTGCAGACCCCTGCCCATATGGCGGCCATGCACTTACCTCGATTAGCGAAGTGCATATTTTGTTCTTCTCGGCAAAGGTCATGCAGTTACATAGCATTTTGGTTTTAATATGAGGTCAAAGATGACTTAAAAGTGTCCCACAACTCTTCTAAGGTTTACTAAGGTCAAGTTGGGCTTCCCTGGTGGTTCAGATGGTAAAGAATCTGCCTGCAATGGGGGAGGCCTGGGTTTGATCCCTGGGTCAGGAAGACCCCCTGGAGAAGGGAATGGCAGCCCACTCCAGTGTTCTTGCCTGGAGGATACTAGGGACAGAGGAGCCTGGCGGGGTCCACGGGGTCGCAGAGCTGGACAGGACTGAACAACTAACACTCTCCCTTCAGAGTTGGTCACCCAGAAACCAAAGGTGTGTTTGTTTTCTGAGAACTCAGCAAGGGAGATTCTGTGAAAAATTTGTCCTTTCATGCATGTCTTAGTGATCTTGCAAAGCTCCTGATATGTAGGCCCATGAGCAAAGGGCTGGAATGTCCAAATTTTTATGAAAGGTCCATGGTTACCAGTGTTACAGAGATGGCTGTGTTTTCCAGTTGCTGCTGTTTACATCATTTCCACTTTGACCATCATACACGCGAGGTATAGTGGGATTCCCAGGTGGCACGCGTGGTAAAGAACCTGCCTGCCAGTGCAGAACATGTAAGAGGCATGGGTTCAGTCCCTGGGTTGGGAAGATCCCCTGGAGGAGGAAATGGGGGCCCACTCCAGCATTCTTCCCTGGAGAATCCCCTGGACAGAGGAGCCTGGCGGGCTACAGCCCACGGGGTCGCAAAGAGTCAGACGCGACTGAGCGACCGACACTACCACTCCACAGTGGTACAGCACAGCTTTTTTTGGCCAGTAATTTTTCAGTAATGAAACTACCTGTGTTGCTGTCTTATGAGACATCCGTGACTCTGTGCCGAGGCAGTCAGAAGCGTGTGTGTGTGTTTAGTCTCCCGGTCGTGTCTCTCTGTGACCCCGTGGACTGTAGTCCACCAGGCTCCTCTGTCCGTGGGATTTCCCAGACAAGAACCCCGGATGGCTTGCCATGCCCTCCTCCTGTGGAGCTTCCCAAACCAGGGATCGAACCCACGCCTCCTGCATCTCCTTCCCAAACCAGGGATCGAACGGGGAGTTGACTGGGGAAATGGCCCACATGGGAAGAAATGTTGTCATGACCAAACTGTGGGGCTCCACGGGGTGGTTTTGAATGTGTACTTTCCACGGGAAATATGTTCCCGTAAAGAAGAATCCTTCCCAGATCATCCTGGTCACCCCAATCTTTCCAGATTCCCTAAAATGAAATTCTAACGAATAGTCCCCATGGAATGTGCCTTTGTCTTTGACTAAACTCGCGGTTTACTCTGTGCTTGGTGAGCGGTGTGTGTGTGCTGACCTGCACACCTGAGCTCCCGCGTCCCCCGCCTGACCTCTGTACTTGTCATCCGTGGATCAAGCCCACGGGGTCCACCATGGCCACAGCTTCCAGCAGACAGCCCTCGCCCGGGACCGTCAGATGCAGGTTGAGGACATACTGCACACCAGGTTTTTATCAGCAAGAAAGTGTTTCTGATGCCTCTCGCACTGTTATTAAAACTGCCCCCCATACACACATTTTGATCCTGATAGTTTGCAAGGCTCATGGAGCCACTCTGAGTGTGCATTCTCGACTGAGTTCTTCAAACACGGACGCCTCTGAAGCACCTGGACCCGGCACTTCAGTCATTGGCAGACTGCATCCTGGTGGCAGACACGCCCGTGGAGCCTCGTTCTGGCTGGACTGACAGTTTTAGAGACAGTGGCATGGCCTGGAGTTCGGTGGACTCGGAGTCATGTTCACCTTTGTATGCTCTTACTCAGACCAGAGATTTGTGGTTCTGTGGATGTGGTTGTTGGTTACTTCTCCGACTTACTTGATGGGAAGTCTTGGTCAGACCAGGAGATCTCCCAGAAAATTGCCTGCAGCGTGTGGTGGGCTTCACAAAGCCCTCTCGTGTGCGGGCGGCAGAGATGGGGGGTGACGGGCAGGGTCTTTGCACCCCGCCATACCTGCCTTTGAATCACAGCCTCACCATTGCGTGAACCAGAATGAGATTTGAACTCTTTGGGTCTGTTTTCTTATGTGCAAGACAAGCGTGAAGACCATCTAGGTTCCCTCAGGTCACTGTGGAAATTAAATGGACTGATAGGCTTATAGTTCTTAGAATAGCATCTGGGACTAGTGAACCGCAGCTGTTGCTGTTGAAACTACTGTTATTCTTTATCTTGTAATTTTAAAAAAACAGTGGCTTCCCTGCTGGCTCAGATGGTAAAGACTCCGCCTGCAATGCAGGAGACCCAGGTTCGATTCCAAGGTCGGAAAGATGCCCTAGAGGAGGAAATAGCCACCCCCTCTAGTATTCTTGCCTGGAAATCCCATGGAGAGAGGAGCCTGGCGGGCTACAGTCCATGGGGTCACAGAGAGTCGGACACGACTGAGTGACTTTTCAAAAACTAGTCACATAGCAGGTACACCCTCTCTCGTCTGGCACTGTCAGCAACCAGAAGAGCAAATATGTGGTCCTGTCTCCTCCAGTATCAGTGCTGAGAACTACTGAGCTATTCACTCATGACTTATTGTCTCCATACGTCTGTGTAGGAGGCGCAGGCTTCCTGCACCACAGGAGAGGATGTCTGTGCAGATACAAACGTCACCCTGGAACCTTCTCTCTGCATCAGTGTCCCCGAGCTGGAGGCCTGCCCCGCTCACCTGACAGCTGTTCACTCGTGAGCACCACAGTCGTGTCACTCAGTAAAGAGTGTGCTTCAGGGTGGCTTGTAGACATTACATACTTAAAAATTCATATTCCAATTTGCCTGTGGCTTCTAAAGAGGGGCACAGACATGAAAGTGATGATGAGAATACTGGAATTTAATCAGCCTCCGGGAAAGCCCCTGACCCAGGAGGTGCTGCCTGGACCAGCAGCGGCACCCGGTGGCAAGCGGTGGACCTCTAGTCCAGTCAGTCAGCACTTTCAGGATTTGAAGTGAAGTGAGCATTCTTCCTGGGTAGCCCTGTCTCCAGCTCCATGAAATAGTAGCGACCTTGACTCGGGCAGCAGGGGGTCTTATCTTGTAGAGAGACACAGAAGAGGCCACAGCTGTTCAGTGGGGACCTCCTCAGGTCTGGTGCAGGGCTGGGCAAGATGCTTCGGTGCTGGTTCATCCCTCCTGTGCTCTCTCTGACCCCCAGCAAGACGTCCTCTATTTATAGGTCTCTGCACGTCGGCACACGGACAGTGGTCCAAGGCAGGGAGTGAGACTGTCAGGCCCGTGGGGAGACGCGCTGGCCAGACCTCATCCAGCTGGCCCCCAAGGGTCCCCTCGCCCTCCGGGCCGGTCCAGCCTCATCTGGCTCCTCTGCTTCCTTCTCTGCCTTCAAGTCCCGTAACACCCACCCCTGCCCACACGCCTCCCAGCCGGGACAGTCCCTACACACGGCTGCCCCAGGGACAGTTAATCTCACTGTAACGATGAGCTTCACTGTGTTTTATCCCCAAAGGAGGCAGGAGAGGTGTTGGGAATGGAGACAGTCCCCTTACTCAGGACAGAGGGGCGCGGAGGTGGCGTTGCTACTGACCGCTCCAGACCGCCTGCTAACAAGGCCCGCGGCGGGTGTGTCTCACTCTCGCCGCTGTCTCTTCCATGGCTCGCCCTACACGACTCAACAGGAGCGAGCTTCCTGCCGCAGCTGCAGAAACTTGGGCTCAGAAGCGTTGCGTGACTGCTCTGCGGTCACACAGCCAGCAAATGGTTCCAACTTGGCCTCCTCACCACACACCCACTGTGTGTAAAAAGCTGCATGAACTTCTTGCAGATAAAAATAGGCCTGATCGATGCCCAAGAGGTGAGCGGACCACCATCACCTCGGCAAGGTCCACTCACACCTCTGACACCCCCAGCTCTGTCCCAGGCACTTCTCAGCGGGGGTGTGAGGGCCCAGGGCCTGCGGGACCTGAGCTGCCACACAGCCACCGGTGACCTCGAGGAAGTCACGCACCTCGTCTGACCTTCAGGTTCGTTGTCATGAAAACAAAGAGCTCAGACATCTTCCCCAAAGAATTGGTGTGAGGCTGGATGGAGGCATAGCCTCACCAGCAGCGAGGCAGAGCCCCGTGGGCGTGGCAGGGCGTGTCATCCAGTGTCACCTCCCGCCTGGCTGTCACCTCTCAGGAGATGTCCAGGGTCAGCCAAGTGTCTTCCACAGAGGGGCAGAGGTGTTTGTAAGGCGAAGGTCAGACCCGGAGCCCCCAGAGCGTCGCACCCCCAGAGCACGCGGCGAACGCAGGGGTAGGGTCTGGAAAGTGGTCTGGATTTCTCCCGAGAGAAGCCCGCAGAGATGTCATTGCCCGTCATCTCCCTCGTCTTGATCCTCTGGTCCCCCACCCTCTGAGCTCCTGGGTGACCATAGCTGTGGTCCATAGTCACTGTTGCATCTTCCTGCCTCCTTGGAGCCCTCAGACCAGAGTTGCCATGGAAACTGTGATGAAGGGACAGTCCCATTGTGAGGATGGGCGTCAGCATCGTGGATCTCCGGGGGCCGCCCTGGTGGTTCTCCACTGAAAAGGTGACGAGGCCTGAGCTGGGGTGAGACACAGCACCAGCCCAGGAAGGAGCGATGTTCTGTCCAGGACGTCAGGCCCGGGAGGCTGGGGCAGGGGCCAGGGCCCGCCGACCAAAACAGCAAATGCTGGAGCTCCCCGTCAGCAATTTCTCCGAGTTCAGTGCTGAGGGCAGGGCCCTGACCTGTGCTTTGCAGCCCAGTGTCCTCCCTGGACTGAAATAAACCCGTCAGAGAAGTGGGAGAGGATGCCAAGATCAGGCTGGGAAACTGTAAAACAAACAAACCCACAGGGACTTCCTTGGGGTCCGGCAGTGAGAACGTCATGCGTCCACTGCAGCAGGTCCAGGTTCGATCCCTGGTCAGGGAACAAAGATCCTGCAGGCTGTGTGGTGTGGCAAACAAGCAAACAAGTAATAAATTAATTTAAAAAACAGAAAACAAGCCAGCAAAGCAAACCAGACACCCTCTCCTTGATTCACAGCGGGATTGCTCATGCCCCCACAGGGGCAGAGGTGGGCGGGGCTGCTCTGGAGCTCACCCAGGGGCCAGGCTGCGGCCTCATCCTCCCGCCAGACAGCAGGCCCTGCCTAGCCCAGCGTGGGTGGGGACGGAGGCGCTGTGCTTGGACCGGAAGTGACTCTGCTGGGCGGCCCTGCTCGGTAGTCAGGACCAAGGCCCAGGACGTGGTGCCCACAGCTGGCCAGATGCGGGAGACGCCGGCATGGTGGAGACACCGCCCTGCAGATTTCACAGCGGGGCTGGGGACCCCAGACCTGGAATCAGCGGAGAGGAACTCCTGCAGGGCCAGGGAGGCCCTGAGGGTCAGTGAGAAGACTGAGCAACAGGTTTAGGGGGCATCCAGGGGTGCAGGTAGTGGTTGCCGACTGCTGCTGTGGCCAGTCCCCCAGAAGCCAGGCGTGGGGATGGTGGGGGGCGGACTCCGGGTGAGGGCGGCTGGGCCTGCCCAGAGCGCTCACAGACGTTAGGAAGTCGCTGCAAGTAGCAATGCCGTGTCTCCCCCTTGGACCGCTCAGGAGACAGCCAGGGGTGTAACTTCTGTCACTGCAAACTCACCTGGCACGCGTGGTCACTCGCTTCAGTCGTGTCTGACCCTTTGTGCCCCTGTAGACAGGAAGCTCCTCGTCCATGGGGTTCTCCGGGCAAGAATACTGGGGTGGGTGGCCGTTTCCTCCTCCAGGGGATCTTGCTGACCCGGGGAGAGAACGGACATCTCCTGCCTCGGCAGGCGGGTTCTTTACCACTAGTGCCACCTGGGAAGCAAACTCGCCTCATCTCACACTTAACTTACTTCACACTCAGCTGATCACCAAGGGGCGTCATGGGAATCACTAGCTGGTGGGTCTTCCTCTCCCATGATCACGTGCTTTGTGATCAGCGCTCTTCTCGGCGTCTCCTTGGAGTCCTTAAGTTAAGGGCTCTGGTTCCCACTGAGCAGCCCCTGACGGCAGGGGAGAGACCCCAGGACGGGCGGGGCCCCTGGAACTGGCCATCGTGTGACCCTGTCGGTTTACTGCCTGCCCCGGGCTCACAGAGTCAGACGCGGAGTCCGCCCTTGATGGTCCCACGTGGGCCTTGTTAGTCCCTGATTGTTCTAATCCAGCATGAAATGAAAGTCAGGAAAAGGAGAGCTCTGAGGAGAAAACGTTCTCTCCACGTGTGGGAAGAATTCCCACTGGTCTTGAGAAATGTTTCTCACAATTAATTACCTAATCCTGAGAGACTCTGATAAATAATATGCGATGCTCAGTGGTTAGGCTTTTAAAGCTCTTTAATTATGCATCGACTGTGAGATTAAGACCGACACACCTCCATCTCTTGGTTGTGGAGTTTTAGCGAAAATTCAGGTATTGCTGGCTGAAACCTTGACGCTCCTGGACACCGCAATTCCTTTTAGCCTCTTCTGTTTCCTAAAATCTCGTAAGGACTTGAGACCATTTGCCCCAGGGCCAAGAATTTTGTTAATGTTTGTGTTCCACCAAAAGGCAGACGGCAGGTGCCCGAAGGAAAACACATCAGGCTGCCTGCTTGCCTGTGCTCGAGACAGCATCCGGGCCCAGGGCCAGGGTCCCACCCCTGCCCTTTCCCACTGAACCCGCGTCCTGCCCTCTCTGCACTTAGTTTCTTTCTCTGCTCTGCAAGCATCACGGGACGGACCGGATAATGCTGCCTGCCTCCCTCAGCTGTGTTTTCATACTGAAATGTCGGTGGGAATGCTCGTGAAGCTGTACGCACACGAGGTGACTTTGTGATGCACTGTCTGCCTGTCCTCGGCTTTCCTGAGTGGTTGTCAGGAGGAAAACGCCCCGATTATAGACAGCAGGGGGCAAGCACAGGGCACCCCCGTCCTCCACCCCGTTCTGCCCCCCACCCCCGCAGGACACGTGTGCGCTGGGAAGTCCATCAGAGGTTCTCATCTGCCTTCTCCCTGCCCCTGGGGAGGGGCCTGCCTCCCTTCCTAGGACCCCCTTTTCCTTTCTTTCTATACAACCTAGGTTTTCGGTGTAATTTTTCTCTTTACTCAGGGCTGCCTTTGGGGAGGTTTGAGGGGCAGGATGGGTGTGAGATAGCAGCTCAGCTTCTCCACGTCAGAGCCCCCTGGACGTGGAGATGCGCGCTTGTTGCTGTTGCTGTTGTCACTCAGTCGTGTCCGACTCTTGCAACCCCCTGGACTGTAGCCTGCCAGGCTCCTCTGTTCATGGGGTTCTCCAGGCAAGAGGACTGCAGTGGGTTGCCATTTCCTTGTCACGGATCCCGTGAATGAGGGCCGGTGCTTGGAAGGAGACCCAGGGCGTAGGGTTCCGGTCAGTCACACCTTCCTACACGGTCTCCCAGCAGGGGGAGAGGCCATCCTGGGGTTGTCACCGTCGTGGGGTCGGTGCCCCAAAATGACTCCCGCACTGGCCAGAGGGCAGACACGCAGGCCCCTTGTCTCTGCCGCGCACACCCGTGGCTCCGGGCCTGTGAGTGGGTCCCAGGGCCCAGGGCCCAGCGTCCCCAGCATCTGCCCCCTGGGCTCCTGCGGACGGATGGGCCTCCCCCCTGGGACATGGCACCTTCCTCCCAAGGCCATGACTTGCCCATTCACTGAAAATGGGCACCAGGCCTGGGAACCGCCAGGCGCCAGCTGTCCCCAAAGAGCAGATGACCTTGCAGATCTTAATGGAGAACTCCCGTCCAGCTCCTTGTTTTTGCCGCAGGAGTTCCTGCAGATGGCGCTTGCTTTATTAATAGAAAAACCAACAGCTGTGGGGACACGAGCCCAGAAAGTGTTGCGGTTTCAAATAGATGTTCCCGGGAAGGGGCCCAGCCTTCCAGGAGGTCACAAGGTCATGTCTGCCCGGCCCTCGGGACCAAACCACCAGGCCACAAGGTTCCAGATCTGCACGACACCATATGTTTTCCATTCTTGGAAGCGTCCAAAAGACTGTTCCCCACTGCACAGCTTCTGTTGAGGCTTGAATCTCTCCCCCAGTCCCTGTGCCCCTGTGCCTACCCGGGTATGAGGCGTATGAAGAGTCCATAGGTAGTGAAGTCCATTCCACAAGGAGGCTGCGTGGACACCTAGCCTGGCCCACCCACACCACTGGTTCTAGAATGATAAGCCCCACCTCTCCCGTGGGTGCAGAACCGATCAGCCTCCAGGAAACCCGGGGCTGGTGACCCACAGTGCGACAGGGGGTGGATGTGGGCCCTCGCTCGGGAGCCAGCACAGAGCAGCACCCCCAGGAAGCCAGGATGCACCATGTGAAGCGGCCTCCAGGATGCACCCGTGCACTCTGCACCAGGCTCCGCGGGCCCCCATGGGGCGAGGCTGCACTGTGCCCCAGACTTGCCCTTAGGACAGAGCTGAATCACCCTCGCCACAGGGTGCTCATCTCCAGCGCCATTCAGACATCGGCAGAGTGACCCATTCTGGTTGAAGATGGCAGACACGTGAAAAAGAAAACCAAGCAATGGCTAGCCCAGTAACTGATCTCTGGAATCCGGAGCTGATCCCTTAAACATTTGTCCCCAGTTTCCTTCTCTCAGGACCTGGTTCTGAGAGTGCCTGGTCCCCAGTCTCTTTTCCAGTTTCTGTCTTTTGAGCTCTACTGCTGACTTGAGATCCTGCAAGATGTGGGCCTGCATAAGCTTGTCCTGAGAGGGAGAGTTTTGAAACAGCTGGGGAACGCTGATGGTTAGAAAATCCATGGCTGCCCCTCCGGATTGTGACACCAGCTGGTAAAGTCGGGGGACGTTCTGGGCCCTTCCTCCCAGCTCTGGTGAGGGAAGTGCTCGCTCCCGTGAGCCAGGCACAGATGGTGGGCGGGGCAGGCAGTGCCCTTCTGTCCAGGCACCGCGGCCACTTCCCCTTGGACATTCAGCACGTCCGGACTCTGGCGTCTCCACCTGCCTCGTGTGGAGGAGGCTCTGGGCCCTACGGGTGTTGGGGTCAAAGCCCAAAACTGAAGGGCAGAGGCACAGCTCTCAATGCCTGGGGACTCTTCCAGAAGCCCCCAGATGGCCCCCCTGTTCCTGGGCCGATGGAAGGTTCATCGGACTCTTCAGAGAGCACAGAACTGCATGCCTTGTGGCCATGCAGGTCGAAAGGATGAAAGCCCGAAATGAGAAACAGCCCGAGGGGTCACCGCTGAGATTTGCAGAAGACTGGCTGGGCGGGGGACTCGCCACCTGCTGTGATGTCCAGCCGCGCTCCACTCAGGCTGAGCCACGCACGTCTCTTTCTGTGCGTTCAAGCTTTATATAAGTGATTTTGTTTCATCGCAACATTAAACTGAGTCTGGAAAGTCACCATTAAGGGGGCATGAAGCTGAAGGAGGAATTGAGAACCATGTGAGAGGCCTTTCAGGCTGCCGGGAGACGGCCTTCCGGGGAAACGGCCTTTGTTGACCCTGGCTCTGATGATGTGTGAACAGGGAGGTGGGACTCATTTCCCCCACACCGCGCAATCTCCCAAAGCAGAGGATGCCGAAATATATGGGGCTCAGCCAGAGATGCAGAGTGTGTGGGGGAGAGGAGAGAGACAGAGACAGAGGAACTCAGAGACAGAGAGAAGCAGAGACAGGGGCTTCCAGCTAAGCTCAGTCGCTCAGTCATGTCCGACTCTTTGCGACCCTGTGGGCTGCAGCACGCCAGGCCTCCCTGTCCATCGCCAACTCCTGGAGTTTACCCAAACTCATGAGAGAGAGAGAGACTCTACCGAAATAAAAAAAGAGATTTAACAAAAGTTGGGGGACTTTCCTTGGCCTCGCTGTGTCTGTCCCCTCTCAGCACGGCTGGAGTCCCGAAACACTGCCCTTCATGCAGGACAGTGACAAGGGGAGCCTCTGGGTGCTTTTATGCGACGGCGGGTTTGCAGGTGGTCCTCACAGGGCCCACGAGGGGCCCTGGGCGTCCACCGCACGGGAGAAGCTTCTTGACAGTTTGCTCCTCAAAAACCTCCAGCCCCTGGAAATGCATTTGTTGTCTTTTTCTCCTGGAATGAAAAAAGGACGGGAGAACTGAAGCAGTCTATCCGTGTTTGGAGAAGCTGCGAATTAGCAGCCAGCAAGGTTATAATGAACACCTGACCAATCGTGGCTGGGGAATAAAAATCAAGCCCGGACTCCCGCCGCCTGTCTCCGACAGGAGGACGTGGGGGCGGGCGCTGCCCCCTGGTGGTCAGCGCAGGCACGGCGGGTCCGCTGTCCCTGGGCTCCGGTGCTGAATTGTGGGGGTTGTCAGACCACCGGGACGGTGACGAGGTGTGTGCAGTGAGTAATATGGAAGTCACACGGCGCTGATTAGCCAGGGAGGCTGCGGGCGGCAAGGGAAAAGCTCCTTCCGCCTCCTGACTCGACGCTCACCGATTTCTTCTTTAACCCCCCATTTAATTCCGCTCTCGGCACCTCGGATAAAATATTTAGTGGCAGAAAAAAGGCTGCAGATGCAAGCAGGAATAAATAAGGTTGCCCGCATCTAGAGCGAGGCCGTTCATTTCCGAGTGCAGATCTATCAGGCATGCCATTTATGGCTTTTGCAATTTTCCAGGACCCAGATTTCTCTAGACACTTTGATTTTTTCCCGGTTGACACAGCGGTGGGGGTGCAGGCGGCAGGCAGGTGTTAGTGTGAGAGCACACGGGGCCCATGTTTCAGGAGTGACCCTAAAGCCTGTCTTAGCTGCCCGCGCTGTTTTGCTGTTTCTGCTTCTCGCCATCCCATCCAGAGGTGACAGTCGTAATGCTGACGTGACCTGGGCAGATGGAGCCTTCAAAGCAGAGGCAGCTCGAGCTGCCGGACAGTGTGGGGTGGGCAGGGGAGACGGGCTGCAGGCTTAGCGCCTGGCTGGCCGGGCGCCGGCGGTGTTGGGTCAGGCTGTGGACCAGGAATCAGGACCAGAGCCAGCCCCACCCTCTGCTCTTCTGTGAGCCTGGGAAACAGCCCCGTCTCCTTCCCATGGAAGTGCCCACTCCATACACCCTCAGGTCGCCCTGGTCTTCCTCAGGTTCCGACCCGCCTAAGCTTCCCTGCATCTCACAGCCACGCTCATGTGGGTCTGAGCTCACCTTCTCCCAGTCCGGCTGCAGCTTCTCGTCTTGATGAATGCCACAGGAAGGACTACACTCACAACCAGCCGGCACCCAGGCTCCGGGACTAATGGGCCTGCGTGTGCTGAGCCGTGACCGGGTGGGATGCGCAGGGCAGGCATGCCATCTGTCCCACTAGGAACCCAGAGCTCACCGTGACTACCCTACTGCCAAGCCTGCAACCATGCTTCTGTGCCTCCACATCCCAGAGGAGAAAGCCGAGACCCACAGACAGGGGCGGCTCACCCACAGGGCCTGCCAGAGCCCTCAGCGGGTTCTGGCCTCAGGGTGTATGGAGTGCTGCCCTCTCCTCGCGTCCTTTGACCCCCTGTCCAGGGGCTTGCTGACAAAACCTCTCCTCTGTGAGAGCCTCCCAACCCCAGAAGTACTAGCACACTCCTCTCAGGCTTCTGGAAACTTCTCCCCGTGGTCATTTTATTCCCAGAGAGACTCTGGCAGTCGCTTGCTTTGGACCACACTTGGCCAGAGAGGATTAGAGAAAACAGAGCAGAATTCACTTGATTTTTGACTTCCGTATGCTGTTTGGATTTTGACGAAGGGAGAATTAACTCATGGTGACTTGCTTTTCACTCTAAAGAGAAGTTGACATTTTTTGCTGGCTACTGAGCAAGTTTGAGAAGATTCATTCGAAGAACCGCTGACCCTGCAAAACAGGACTAAAGCATACCACATCTCAGAAGTGAGCTCCGTTGGAGGGTGGGGTCTCCCTTGGGAGCACTTCTCTGACTAGGGGGAAGCTCCTTGTCACTGGAGTTCTGTCTCCTGCCCCCGATTACCCCCAGGGCCCATGGGCCCTTGAGCTTACTGCTGCCTTTAGAGCCATGCAGGAGGCTGGCCAGGGAAGAAGGCGGCAGGCAGGGTGCCCCGGAGCCGTCACCACCGCCCGGGGCAGCTGCTCATTGTCCCCGTCACCTGCCGGCCCAGGCCAGAGGAGGCAGGCGCCGACCTCAGCCTGCCGAAGAGCTGCTCTTTAATCGGCCTCAAGTCGCTTCATCTGCATTCGCCTTCCGGGACTGTCTGCCTTACGGCCCATCCGTTGGCCCTAAAGTCACAGGCTCTCCGAAGGCTGGGGACCTGCACTGTCAAGGTGGAGCCGACCGTCCAGTGAGACGGGTGTCGTGGGAAGCCTGCCTCCCCCAGTTAGCGGCTCCCCGAGCTGGAGCGCATTAACCCCGTGCAGGAGCCTCAGCTGCCTCCTCTGCAAGGTAACTGCAGCAAAGAGCAGGGTGAGCGTGCAGCGCCAGCTCCCAGGCACGGGTCAGGCTCTGCTGAGTTAACGGCTGTTGGTACCTGTCCCCCGGAAAACGCCATACCTGTGACAAAGAGAAGGGTTTCCATTTCACCTCTCTGACACCGGGTGTCCGAGACCCTCCCGGAAGCAGGCCTGTTAGCACGGCCGCCACAGAAGGGGCCAGGGGGCAGCTGTCACCCTGGTGAGTCTGCACACCCTGTGGGGAGACCTCATGGCTGCAGGCAGTGCTGATGCTGGTGCTCAGGTCTGGTAGGCGCTGCCCAACACCCCCGTCATCAGTCCAGTGTCGCGATGAGTGTGAACAGGCAGGGGGGCCCTCAATCGACAGTAGTTTGCTGGCCTAAGAGGTCTTCTGAGAAGGGAAGACGCCTGGAACCCAAAGCCCCTGTCTTCCACTTTCTGGACGGGATGGCAGGCATGAAAAGCCATGGCAGTGGGTGGTGGGGGAGTCCATGACTCACGTAAAGCACGGACAGGGTGGGGACCCCCAGGGCAGGCGCAGCCCAGAGCCCCCTCCTCACCTCCTCAGTGTCCCCACCGGTCCTGCCCACACCATGCTCCTTGTGGCCAGGGCCTGGAGGGGACTGTCCCTGACACTCTCAGCAGCGAGCGCCCCCCTGGAGCCACTCTGCCTGGGGGCAGAGATGGCCTTTGGCCAGGGACACCCTCCCTCCGCACGTGGCTCACAGTGGGGCCACGCTGAGCTCTCCCATCTCCTAGCTAAGAAGTGGGGAGCAGGACTGGAAGGGCTTGGTCCAGGCCCACTGGCTGGTGCCCTGGGTGCACCGACCCATTTCCAAGACCCCCAGCCTCTGGATGGCTCTGAGCAGCTTCAGGTCAAGGCCAAATGAGGTCCTGGAACATCCTAGGGTTGAGATCAGGTGGAGACCAGGGCAGGCTGTCTGCTGTGGCTCTGCTGTCTCCTGTCCATCCTGAAGGCATTACCAAAGCACCTGCGACTGTGCCCGCGATGACCCTACCTGTGGTGACTGTGCCCGTGTGACCCTACCTGTAGTGACTGTACCTGCGGTGACCCTACCTGTGGTGACTGTACCCGCGGTGACCCTACCTGTGGTGACTGTACCCGTGGTGACCCTACCTGTGGTGACTGTACCTGCGGTGACCCTACCTGTGGTGACTGTACCTGCGGTGACCCTACCTGTGGTGACTGTACCTGCGGTGACCCTACCTGTGGTGACTGTACCCGCGGTGACCCTACCTGTGGTGACTGTGCCCGTGTGACCCTACCTGTGGTGACTGTGCCCGTGGTGACCCTACCTGTGGTGACTGT
>ML661910.1:190391-221856 GCA_007570785.1 Antilocapra americana | reverse complement strand
GTGCCCGTGTGACCCTACCTGTGGTGACTGTGCCCGTGTGACCCTACCTGTGGTGACTGTGCCCGTGTGACCCTACCTGTGGTGGCTGTGCCCGTGTGACCCTACCTGTGGTGACTGTACCCGTGGTGACCCTACCTGTGGTGACTGTGCCCGTGTGACCCTACCTGTGATGTCTGTAGCCATGGTGACCAGGATTTCCCTCGCCTCAATCACACTGAACCCCTGAGCTATGTCTCCAGAGTCAGAATCTATTTGTACAAGTCGAAAGGCAGACTTTTGTTCTTTGAACCGTAGAACCAAGAATGTTTAATAATTCAATGCAGTTGGGTATAGAAACTGTTCTGAGTGCTGTTTATAATTCACAGTTAATTAACCTTCCTCTTCAAAAAGACATACAAAACCTTGAGGCCTAATTTCTTGATACACATTGTTTTTGATATCCATTACTTTAAAAATATGTTTCCACTGATATTAAGAACTAGCTATGCAGACTATCTCAGACTGATTAAGGTGACTGTTGCTCTGTTAGGATTTTCTTTGAAAATATGTATTATCATGAGCTTTTGTGCAGTGCATCCTACAAGAAAACATTCCTGTCATCTAATTTTAAAGCTAAAGCCAGTGTATAGAAGAAATGTTACATATAATTTTAAGGCAATATTTTGCTTTGTGATGAAAAGTTCTAACTTTCAGATGAAAAATTCGAACTTTCAGAAGAGGATACAATCGAGTCAGCACTTTTAGGAAACCCTTCATAAATACAAACCATTTTGGTTGTAGCGGTTGGTAGTTAAGTCACTGTCTCATTAAAATTCCAGTTTCATAATCTCAATCATTTTTAACTTCCTTGTGAATATTATTAACAAGATGATCAGCTTCAGCAAAATATCAGGAAGAAAAATAAAACCATCTAAGAGAATTAAAAGTCATTGTAGAGTTGGGTGATAACATTCTACCTCCAGTCACTATTATAGATTATTAAGTTAATATCAAAGAGCATTATGGCAGAGTGTTCTCTTTTAAATGCAACAGTTTTAGGAGCTGAATTTAAACCATTTTCAGTCACCACCTGGGCACAGATGGCAGGCTGCCTGCAGGGCAGCCTGCCCGCCTGACAGGTGGAGTGGCGCAGGGTGGGATAGGTCTGAGATCTGCCCGAAGCCCCCACTAGCCCAGCTCATTCTTTTCACCTTCAGTGGCTCAGACAGTGTCTGAAATCTCCAACCCTTCATGACCCCATGGACTGTAGCCCACCAGGCTCCTCTGTCCATGGAATTCTCCAGGCAAGAACCCTGGAGTGGATTGCCATTTCCTTCTCCAGGGGAACTTCCCAACCTAGGGATCTAACTCTCGTCTCTTGCGTCTCCGGCATCAGCAGGCAGGTTTTCTACCACTGGTGCCATCTGGGAAGCCCAATCAGTGGCTCAGACCCCTTCCAGAACCAAAGGTGAGGGAGAAATGGAGCCGAAGGAGATGGGAAGGTGCCAGAGACGATGTCAGGTCGTCTCTCTCAGCGCTTCCCACAGACATGCTCTTCTCAGGGCCGAGCTCTGTGATGTGGGCCAGTTATTTACACTTTTATCCCTTTAATTTCCTTAAGAGAAAGGTAAAGATAGTAACACCTACTCAGAGTGGTTGCTTGGAGGAGTAAATGAACACTGACTGAAACACACAGATGCACACACACGCACACACACACACACACATGTGCTCACAAGTGCACACATGCACACACATGCATGCACACACACATACATGTGCCCCTGTGTACATATATACACACGTGCTCACATCCGCACATGGATGCACACACTCGTGCACACATACACACATACATGTGTACATATATACATGCATGTGCTCACATGTGCACACGGATGCACACATACACGTGCTCACATGCTGCATACATGTGCTCATGTGTGTGCACATGCACAGATACACACGTTCACATGCATGCATGCACATGCACATGCACGCACACACATGCACGCACACACACGAATGGACGTCTGGCCTGTACGTATTGATGGGAAGAAGGAAAGGATGACTGACCCAGACCTGGGGTTAAGGGTCACAGTGAAGTGCCTTCCCATCAGGGCTGCCAGACGAGGCGACCTCTGCTTTCTTCTCCCTCTTGCCTGGATCAGCCCTGCCTTCCTGGCTGACTGTCCTCACCGAGGTCCTGTTAATTATAAAAAAGGGAAGTGGGAGGTCTTGCGTGGGGGTGCTCTGAGGGTTGCTCTGTGGCAGGCTGGTCCACCCCGCCAGTGCTTTACAAAGCGAGCACTGGAGAAGCAGCCGCCCTCCTTGCCCTGAGCGTCCAGTGTGGCCACATTCCCTGCTGTCCCAGGTGAGGCAGAGACAATCTGCCAGGGCCTCCGGGAAGCAGGAGCCATGTGCTTTTTCTCTCCTCCAGTTACCAGGAGCCACAACGAGGGTGTTCAACAGTGAGGGTTCCCTGATGGCTTGGTGGTTCTGTCCCCAGGTGCTTGGGCTTGCCAGGCGCGAGGCCACACCGCAGTGGCCCACGCTTGGCAGCCACGTCAGTCCGGTCCAAGCTGATCTGTCTGAGCCTCTTCTGCTCCCTCTGTGGGTCCCTGACTCCAGCGGCCTGGGCTGACCACGCTCCAGATCATAGTAGACGTTGTGTCAGACTTGCTCGTGCATTTATGCATCAGAACTAACACCACTCTCACAACAACCCACGAGGTAGAGACAGATTTTGCAGATGAGAAGACTGAGGCACGGACTTCCCCGAGGTCACACAGTCAGGAGTGGCCCTGGAGAGGCTGGCTTGGGGGTCCCTCCTCCTGAGCATCGCACGTCTGTAGGGCAGGTGTGTGCCGTGCACATAGCTCCCCCCAGGTCCCTCTCCAGGACGCCTTCCAGGGTGGGCAGGCTCATCTCCCGTCCCCACCTCCGCCCGGGGGTCAGCCCTGTGTGATAACTGACTCAGCAGGACTGCTGTGCTGAGAACAGCAGAGCGGCAGAGAAGGAGCTCTGGCACCTCGGGCAGCACGTCCTCCCCACCCACCTGCGGTCCCTCCAAGGATCGGAGGCAGCCTCTCCCGCTCCCCGACTCCCCAGCGACTGGCAGGGGGACCGCCCTGCTGGGATGCCCCTGCTGGCAGCAGAAGGCCCTGCCCGGTTCCCATGGGCTGCCCCTTCTCTCCTGCACCCCCGCCCTCCACACCCAAAGACAGTGCACAGCTGACACTGGACGGACCGGCGTGGGGTCTTGAATGGGTTTTTGTGGGTTTTTTTGGTAGCACAGAGTCCTCATTGCTGCTGCGTGGGCTCCTCTCTCATTGCAGTGCCCCGGCTTCTCATGTTGCGGACAGAGGGCTCTGGGGCACGTGGGCTTCAGCAGTTGTGGCTCGCAGGCTCCAGAATGTGGGCTCAGGAGTTTCAGCGCATAACTCAGCCGCTCTTTTGGAATGTGGGACCTTCCTGGACCAGGGGTCAAACCCATATCCCTCACATTGGCATACAGTTTCTTCACCACTGGACCACCAGGGAAGTCCCTTGAATGATATTTAAATTCAGGCCAAGATCCTGTAGTGAGAGCCCCCGCTTCCCTTGGCCGCCTGCCCCGAGGTGGAGGGAGACCAGACGCCTGTGTTCAGGTGCGTTTTTCCTGCTCCCTGGTATGGTTTCCCCTCTTGTGTGAGATCCTCAAGTCAGAAGCCAACTTCCCAAGCCTCTTCTGCCCCCAGAGCGTGCACCCCAGTGCCTGAATAGCGGGTGCTCAAGCTGGTCTCCGGGGGATGGTCCTGGGCACACAGGCGGGAACATCGACCTCGAACAAGGGCCCGTGACCCTACTTGCTGATGCCAGCACCCCGGGAGCTGCGGAGCTCACCAGAGGCCATGGGTCATTTGAAGGCCGCCTCCAGGTCTTCACGGCGGGTCAGGCGGAAGGTCAGGAGATGCTCAGAGAAGCCAGGAGCCCGGGAGGAAGGGCCTGAACACGTGTGCTCCCCGGCCACCTGCTGTGCTCTGTGCCTCCTGCCACCTCCCTAGTGTGCCCGCTGCACCCAGGCTGGTCCAGGCTCACCGTTTTCTGGCAGATGCAGCCTTCGCAACCCTCTGCTCACAGCTGGCGTTGCTTTGCCAGAACTCAGGAAACAGGACGGTGTTGGCTCTGGTGGTGGACGTCCTAGAACCTGCTCAAAGGCAGCTGGTCCACATCCAAGCCAGGGAGTGGGAACAGGCTGTGGTGCAACGTCAGGGCGTCTGAGAACGCACGCCCACGACTCGTCATGCGTGGACCAAATAACCATGTGTCAGCGTGCACTTAAATGTTGGCGCAGTCTGTGCAGATGCTGTCGTGATGAATGCAACACAAATTATTATAGAAGTTGTGTCAGCAGCTCAGTTGTGTCCAACCAGACTCCTCTGTCCATGGGATTCTCCAGGCAAGAATGCTGGAGTGGGTTGCCGTTCACTCCTCCAGTGGATCTTCTCAACCCCGGGATCGAACCCTGGACCCCCGCATTACAGGCAGATTCTTCACTGTCTGTGCCAAGACCCACGGACTATTTCAAGCTGAACCAAAATGTGGTGTCCACAGTGTTTTCCTTTAAGAAGGGGTGCTCGTATTCGAAAAGGCTGAGAAAGAGTGATGTCAGCACCCCCCGGTTTTACTGCTGAGGAGGAGAGGCCCCGAGAGGGGGCGGGTACCAGAGCTGGGTCAAGGTCTCGCCGAGTCGCTCGTGGCCTGTGGAGTAGCAGGAGGAAACCGTTTTCCTGGGCGATGCTATTTTTGTGTAGGTTTTTCTCCCAAAGTCACTTTTCTTTCTACTAGGACATGTCTTAGCTTTGTGGGGCTTTGTGGAACCCAACACTTACGTGCTCTAGGGGACCCCCTTTGGAAATAAAGACTCCAATACTGAACGTAGGTGGGGCCTGAGGAGGGGCCCTGGGGTCCTCTCCTCCTCTGGCCTGCATCCCCCCAGGCTCATCTTCTGGCGAGTTCTCCAGACGGGGCTCCTCCCCACAGAAAGCACAGCCTCTAGCTCAGGGCTCCCTCATCCCAGCGTGTGTTTCATCATCACTCAACCATCTTTCTGCAAGGACCCGCTTGTGTCTTTCAGTCTCATCAGAGGGAACGGAGAGCAAGGGAAGGATGAGGAGCAGGAAATTGGGGAGGGTTTTCTCCTACAAATGAGGCCCATGGCTCACGGGTGTGGGACCTCCGTCCAGGAGCGGATGCCCTCTTGCCCAGCACGCGGGGGCAGGAGGCCACGGGAGGCACAGCTCTGACCCCAGGGCTGGGCGCAGGACAGCACAGAGACCAGAGACCTCCTGGCCCTGCTCGCCACCTCCCCAGACCTCTGGAAGTCCAGCCCTTAGCAGCATCTCCTGCCCTCCTCACTCACTTGAGTCCCGGCCAAGGACCCCCTACTTCAACACTGAACTTGGATCCAGATGGTCGGTGCTGTTCCAGAGCACTTCCCAGGGGTCTGTGTCAGCAGGTGCTTCCGGCTCTCAAGCCATCATTTGACTGTGAGCCTGGAGCTTTGGAACTCACAGTCCTCTGAGCCTCCTGCTTTAAGCGATGCTCAGACAGCTTCTGCGGTAGTTCTGCATCAGGAATATCTCATCTTCTGCCTTTGGAAGCCGTCTGTGACATCACACTGTGTCTCTAAGGAAACACAGCTGCTCCCGAAATACCACATTCCCGGGAGCCCACGGTGTGGCTGGCCCACCGTGGTGCTGAGCTGCAGCCTCGGACACAGGCGAGTCAGTGCTGGGGAGAAACAGAAGATGGCTGGGTTGAAAGCGGGAGGACGAGAATTCTTAGTCTTACTGGGCTGGCGTTGGGCTGTCTGTGACCCCTGACCATTCAGAAATGCAGAGATGAGGTGAGCTGCACAGCTTCTAGACGTGTGTGTGCCTGGTTGGGTTTAGAGGTGAGGCTTCCCTAATAGCTCAGTTGATAAAGAACCCATCTGCAATGCAGGAGACCCTGGTTCAAACCCTGGGTCAGGAAGATCCTCTGGAGAAGGGATAGGCTACACACTCCAGTATTCTTGGGCTTCCCTGGTGACTCAGCTGGTAAAGAATCTGCCTGCCATGCAGGAGACTCTGTTTCGATCCCTGGGTCAGGAAGATCTGCTGGAAAAGGAAAAGGCTACCCATTCCAGTATTCGTGGGCTTCCCTGGTGACTCAGCTGCTAAGGAATCCGCCTACAATGTGGGAGACCTGGGTTCGACCCCTGGGTTGGGAAAGGCTACTCACTCCAGTATTCTGGCCTGGAGAATTCCATGGACTGTATAGTCCAGGGGGTTGCAAGGAGTTGGACACGACTGAGCAACTTTCACTCTCACTTTTGCCCCATGCCCCGCTACTAATAAGAGTGAGTCTCGCCCCCACCCGGAGGGCGAGGCTGCAGGAGCCCTAGGAGGACACGGCAGCAGGCTCGCCGAGCACGCCAAGGCTCTCATTTCCCTTCTGCTTCATGTCTTCGGGCCCCTCGGGTCGTGTCTCATGTCTGCCTCAGGGTTTCTTTTCAGCCAGACTCAGTCCCCTGTGGCCTGTCGGCCTGGGGAAGACGGGCTGTGACATCAGGGAGGCAGCAGGACAGCCTCAGTTCCTGGCCTCCGGGGACCCTCCCTGCTGCCCTCTGCCCACGCCTGCCCACGTCCGTACGACCCTCCATCACCCCTGTGGATCCTCGCCACCTGGCGTGCACTCCTGGTACAGATCCTGCTTCCAGGGGATGGTGGGTCTGGCCTCCACTCACGTGTAGAAATAGACGTCTCTCTTCCCTCTTACAGTGCTGTCAGAAGACAGATGGGGGGTGTCCTTTTCTGGGTGCGGGCGCTCTGTCTTTTTCTTGTGAGTGATGTTGACCTACAGCTCAGACCCAGCGGGCTTGTCTGAGGTTGTCCTCGAGAACTCTGTGGCTTGTCTGGGCCTCCCAGGTCCACACTGCAGTGTCTGTGTCTGTCATCTGCCTGGTCCATGGTGTCACCTGGTGTCTCCAGCCAGCGGGGCAGGAAGGAGGTGGCCACAGCAGGCACCATCAGTGGTAGAGCACCCACCTGCCAATGCAGAGACGTGGTCTCAATCCCTGGGTAGGGAAGATCTCCTGAAGGAGGGCTAGGCATCCCACAACAGTATTCTTGCCTGGGAAATCCCATGGACAGAGGAGCCTGGTGGGCTACGGTCCAGAGGGTTGCGAAGAGTTGGACATGACTGAAGCGACCGAGCATGCACAGAGTTACTGAGGTCTTCTGTCTTGGCCCATGGACAAGAGTTCTCCCATCACCGCTGAGTTCATGGGAGGCTGGGAGGGACCTGTCTTCTTGAAGGCCGTGTGCCCAGCCTTGATGCATCACTTCTTTTCTAAAAGAAGGGATGGGATCCTGGGGAACAGCTAACATTCCACCTCCCCGAACGCCTTCTCTAATTTCCCCCCAAAGAAGGAGACTTTCCGTGTCTGCAGCCCCTCCGGGCCTAAGGTCCCTGCTCACTTGCACGAGGGCTGAGAGTGGGAGTCACATTTCATCTGCCCCATTTCGGACGTCCGAGCCCCGTCTCTGCCGTGCTCTGGCTTAGGGTTTAGGAAGCACTGAGTCCTCAGTCTTCATTCAGTCAAATCAGTGTCTCTCGGTCTCCACTTTCTCGGCTGTAACCCGAGGCTTAATCCAGGGTTCTCGTGAGTATCTAAAAAAAAGCAAAGATAAGTGAGCTACGCGGTGAGGCTGAGCACTGTAGAATTAGAGGTGACAGAACCACATGCACCCTTACTAGTTGATCTCCAGATCCAGGAAGGGCCGGTGGAGGTTCCTGTGTCAAATCGTGAGCAGACCCACGGGAGGCCCAGCGGGGCCTCAGGACCACAGGGTGAGAGAGGACACGGGCCAGGAGGACGGCCGGGCGCGGATCGAGGACACCTCGGGGTGGGGGGGGGTCCCTGCCCTGATTGCTCAGGGCTCTCCTGGTCGAAGACCGCACGGAGCGAGCTCAGCAGCACGCCAGGCCCAGAGGGTGGGTGGAGCTCCTCAGACTGTTACTCCAGGTGGTTAAATCTGAAGGGGAGTGATCTGTCTGGTATCATGAGGGCCATTGTGGGGGTAAATGAGCTGTTACCTGGGAAGTGCATGGAATGGTGTCTGGCGCATATTAAATCTTTGCTCAACCAAAAGATGTACTTGATGTAATCGGGGTTCAGCAAGGGCCCCAGGCAGAGCGGGTCCCTGGCATGTTGGGTGGAAGCTGAGGCAGCCAAGCTGATTGGCCTAGTGGAGACTGGAATGTTGCAGGTCAGGGCCTGGGGACGCATCCTGGCAGACTCAGCATTGTGTGTGTGTGTGTGTGTGTGTGTGTGTGTGCATGCGTGTGAGCACATGTGTGCATGTGTGAGCACCAGGGAGGGGGGTGCTGGGTCAAGCCCAGCTTGTCCTTAGGGCTGAGGCCAGAGCGTAACCCCTTCCTGGTCTGGTCTGGCTTGGAAGGTCACCCATTGAGTCTCAGGGCTGAATTCGGCTGACTCTTCCCCATATTGTCCTCCCAGTGAGGAGCTGGCTCCTGGAGGTCGTGACCTTGTGCAGGTTCTTGCAGCTGCCGCAGCAGAGGACAACAAACCACATGGCCTTAAACTGCAGGGATTCAATTTCCAGGTCTAGGAGCTGGAAGTCTGACGCCGGGGTGTCTCTCGCAGCCTCTGGCGGGGCATCCTCGCCGTCCCTCAGCTTGCACCACTTGGATCGCCCCAGGCTCCGCCTTTGCCCCCAGAGGGCGAGGGTGCCGTCCTGCTTTGTCTCTTCACTTCTCCTTAGGAGGGGCCAGTCATGTCGGACTGGGGCCCCCACTCTCCTCCAGTGCGACCCCGTCTTAATACACATCTTACATCTGCAGTGACCCCGTTTCCAGACAAGGTCACCTTGACAGGTACCAGGGGTGAGGATGCCAAACCTCTAGGGGGCACCGTTTCACCCATGACACACCTTTAAGTGGAACCTACTGTTTTTCTGTTCAAGATGGTGAGTGAGGTCGCTCAGTCATGTCCGACTCTTTGTGACCCCATAGACTGTAACCTACCGGGCTCCTCTGTCCATGGGATTCTCCAGGCAAGAATGCTGGAGTGGATCGCCATTTCCTTCTCCAGGGGATCTCCCCGACCCAGGGACTGAACCCGGGTCTCCCGCATTGCAGGCAGACGCTTTCCCGTCTGGGCCACCAGGGAGGCCTTTGGAAGTCTATTTCTTGTGCACTGATGGGCCTGTCAACTGGAAAAGTGCACAGCCTAGAAGACAGCTGGGTGGTGCTCAGCCCTGAGCCGTGTCTGACTCTCTGCCACGCCGTGGGCTGCAACCTACCGGGCTCCTCTGTCCATGGGGTGTCCCAGGCCAGAGTCCTGGAGTGGGCGTCCTCCTCCGGGGGATCTTACCAAACCAGGGTCAAGACGCATCTCCTGCGTTGGCAGCCGGTCCTTTACCCCGGCACTGCCAGTTGTGTCTTATCCAGGGACCTTACTGAGGACGATACCCTGGGAGACAGCCTCTCAGTGCCTCTGAGGGACTGTCCCGAGGAGGGAAGGCAGGAGCCAGGATATGTAGGCGTTTTTACTGGAAAATAATGAAACAAGCATCAGAAGAGTGCTGCTCGTCGCAGAGACCAGACCTCTCAAGACAGCGATTGCAGTGCGTCTCTGTGCGGACAGTGGGGGGGTCTGGGCTCACTGAGGTCATCCCCAGATAGGCGCCGTCCCTGTCCTCCTCCACCCTGAGTTCCCTGCCCTGCTGCTGGCTCCACGGCCGCAGCGGCCTCTGCTTATTGCCGTGGTGGGTGGCGTTTTCTGCCACAGACCATAGACCTGCATCTCCAGAGTGCAGGGCCTGTGTGATCAGTTGTCACGGATCAACCAGCCTGCGAGCTTGTGCAGAAAAGGGCTTTGTGCCACCCCCACCCCACTAAGCACTGACCGTTCCGCCTAGAGTGGGGCCCAGGCGTCTGTAACAGCAGTGCACACCGTTCCCCACTTCCCTGAGACCCTCTATAAGGGATTGTTGTGGCTGTTCAGTCACTCAGTTGTGTCCGACTCTTTGCAACCCCATGGGCTGCATCACGCCAGGCTTCCCTGTTCTTCTCCAACTCCCGGAGCTTGCTCAAACTCATGTCCATCGAGTCAGTGGCGCCATCCAACCATCTCGTCCTCTGTCTCCCCCTTCTCCTTTTGCCTTCAACTTCCTTCCCTCCATCTTTCCCAGCATCTGAGTCTTTTCTGAGTCAGCTCTTCGCATCAGGTGGCCATAGGGTTGGAGCTTCATCATCAGTCCTTCCAATGAATATTCAGGATGGATTTCCTTTAGGATTGACTGGTCCAAGGGACCCTGAAGAATCTTCTCCAGCACCACAGTTTGAAAGCACACCCAGCAAGAATTATGCAATGATCTTGGTGGCCTCTCCTTGTTCTGCATCTGAAAAACAATCTGGAAAATTTGAGAACTGCTCATCTTGGCTGGACGGGCCTTCATCACCTTGAGCCCCGAAGGGACTTCGTCCTCCTGGACCTGCCCATGTATGTGCAACCTGAGTGACAATACTCGCTTCTCTAAGATGCGATGACAAGACCTAAGGAGGTGGGCCCAGAGCCTGCTGTGAGCTGAGGCTGCGTGGATGGAAATTTCTTTCTCTTCAAGTGAACGTCCTGAGATGTGTCCTTCTTGCTTGATTCCAAGAAGGTTCTGGGACGGGTCAGGGAAGGTGAAGAACTCACGAGTTGTCTGTACTTGTTCAGAAGGCGAGTTTCTCCTGCTGTTCCAAGGCAAGGGCTCATGCAGGTAATTTAGTTGATGAACTAGGGGTTTCCCCCCACCCCGCTGCAAAACTCTACCCATAAACTACATTTGGCTCACAGCATTTAGACCAACTGCATCATTAAGCTGGAAGCCTGAAGAAAATGTTTGCAGAATGGGGACGTTGGTAAAGAACTGGGAAATGTCACGGTTTTATGAGCCCAGTCCTTTTCCCCATAGTTCCTTATACTTAATTATCTCTTTAATGAGCAACTAACTCACAGCAAAGGAAAAACACTCAGGAGCAACGTGTTTAAGAGCATTTGGAGAGAATAAACCGAAGCCGCCCTGTGAGTACGGCCTGCCTTTGGCGGGGAGGCATTTCTTTTTCATTACCGACCGTCTCGCTGTGGTTAGAGTATTTGCCAGCAGACACCAGACCCGTGTCACTCCTGAGCGCTCTGGTTTCCGAGCTGCCCTCTGACCAGCGCGTCCCTCCTCTGAAGCCTGCGGTCCTCTTCACCCGTGTGCATTGAGCTCAGGACAGACTCGGCGTCTGCTAATGGACAAGATAGGGATAGTGCTTCTCGGCCCAGCCTGGGGGCTCCTTTCTCCCCCGATCTGGCTCTCGTCCCCACCCGTGGGACCGCCTGCCCTGTGCTGGCCGCAGCAGCAGTGTTTCCTCTGCATCCGAAGGCAAGTTCCGGAAATGAGGTGGATGCCTGACGGACGGGTGAGGAGCTAGCAGTGAGCCCTCCCATGCTCGGTGCCCCTCACCAAGCCCCGGACCCGTCTGGGGGTGAAGGTGGCGGTGTGGGGACCTCACAGGCTGCTGATTCTGTCCCTTTCCTCTCGGGGCTCACTCGGGGTCAGGGACGCCGCAGCCGAGTTGCGAGTCTGCAGAGCTGTGCTGTCGTCCTGCTCCTGGGTGACGCTTCTGTCTAGGCGTGTTACTTGCACCCGCCGCTGTTCCGCTGGGATTTTCTGTCCTGAAGGAGCAGGCTGTGAGCGCCATGATCAGGCTCACGCCCCTGATTTCAGGTGGATGCTGCTTGCGTGCCCCATGCGTTCCACTCGCTCCAGGTGACACCTCCACTCCCCATCTCCCGCTTGACGTGCCCACCCCCCAGCCCCCAGCACAGGCGCCGTGGAGCAGGGTGTCCCACAAACTGCACTGCAGGTGGAGCCCATTTTCTCCAGCAACCCACCTGCTGGAGTCCCTCCCACCCTGCCAGATGAGTCAGGTGGTTCTGCAGAGTCATCTTTGCGTCACCTCCTCCCAAACCTGCACTTGAAAGTCACCTTGCTGGCTGCCAAAGACCCTGGAAAATTACAAGCCCTGGAGAGCTGGCTGTCTTCCTTTTTTTTTTTTTGCCTCAGCAGACCTTTGGGTTTTTTATCGGCTCTGGCCATGCTTCTGAGTTGTTTCTTGGGGTGCCGTGAGGTCACAGAGCGCCGGCAGGGTGGGGGTGTTAGAGGCAGCCACTGTACCCCTCGGGTGACTGTGAGGGGCTCATTTGGGGGCCCCCTGGTAGGTGGCAGGATGGGGGTGGAGCCCAGGACCAGGGCCCCTTCGGCATCCTTCACGGACCCGCCGTGCCGCAGGCCTGGGGTGCATCTGGTGATGGGAGTCAGACATGCCGGGCGCTTCCTGGGGGACGAGACTCTGCTGCCTGGCGCTGCTCCTGGGTCATAGGGGTCAGGGTCTCCGTAGGCTGCTAGAGAGCAGGGGGGGAGCACCGGGGTGGGGGCCAGGGGCACAGGAAGAGTTGTTTCAGGGAGGCCGGCAGTTCATGAAGGGAGTCCCTTCTAGTTCTGCTGTCCCTGGTCCCACAGGGTGTCGGGGTTCCCCCCACTGAGCCCCCAGGCTGGTGGAGCCCGTGATGAAGGGACAGACTGCCCATCTGCCAGCCCTGTCGGGGGAGCAGGAGCTGCAGGACCCCAGACTGGGCTGCGGGACGCCCTTGTGGCCCCTGCAGCAGGGCCCTGACCCCCAGCGCCCCCCATCTCCGTCCTGCAGTCGGCAGGCCCCCCGCCCGGTCGGCCACCCAGCTGTCCCGGTGACCCCACCTCCACGCCGCCTCCCTCACCCTTACTCTCATTCTCGCTGTCCCCCCAAACTCTGATGCCCTCAATCCTGTTTCCGCTGTGTGACTTCAGGTGTCTGACTGCCTTTCTGTCCCTGCGGCTCTCAGAGCTGGTTGTGGTCTGCCCCGAGTCATGACCAGTGAACGGGGCTTGCGTTGTGTGCTCGTAGAGCTGTGCTGACCGTTATTTTAGGAAACAAACCTGGGGGAAGTCGTTAATAAAACACGTACACAGTGTCCAAGGAGGACCCAACTTCAGCGTTGTTCAGCCCGGAGGTGCTTCTCCGACCCCAGCGTTCTGATGAGTGGCCCCGTGGAGGTGCCCTCTCTCTGCTTGTTCAGAAGACGGGGTGGGATCATCCTTTCCGGAATAAATGTCAGATCCTACAGGACTCATCCCCAGTCAGAGCTCTAGTTAACCAAGACTCCGTGACAGGGCGGAGCAGTGGGAGCGCCTGGAGGAGGCTGGGCACATCGCTGTTCCCATCTCGGTCTCCCTGAAGGGGGGCGTTCTGAGTCTCTGCCGCAGGAAACGTGATCGCCTCCTGCCGTCAGAGTGAGGGCCCTGACGGGCTCTGAGCATCGCCCCCCATACGGCTGTGTGCCAGGGGCCTGTGTGTGGGCCTGAGCCCTCCGCATCTCCTGCTCGCTGATTTCCTGGGATTCAAGCTCCAGACAGTTATGACCTCACTTGGTCCTGCCAGGTGCTCCCTGCTTTAGATGAATTGACGTCCTCTAGTTTTGGGTTTCTGATCCCCTTAAAGCAATAACCCACGACACAACAATAATAAGCCAACCCAGAAAGAACCTCATGGGCTCATCATGCTCAGGTTTGTGCAGAACAAGAGAGTGGTCTTTGGATAGTTCGCCTCTGTTCGGTCAGGCCTCGATTGCCTGGGGTGGACCCATCGGGTTTGCTGATCTGGGGTGCGGTGGTCAGCCCAGACACGTCCGGAAGACAGTGCACCTGGGCGTGGGGAGGCCTCCTCAGAGGCTGTGAGGAGGGAGGTGCCCCTGGGGGGCTCCCGGTGCCCTCCCCCATGCTCTCACACATCTTGCTTTATCTGTTCCCTTAGAGGAGATCCTGAAGACCCACATCGCCCACTGGTGGTCTCCGGACGGCACACGGCTCGCCTACGCCACCATCAATGACTCGCGCGTGCCGGTCATGGAGCTGCCCACCTACACCGGCTCCGTCTACCCCACCGCGAAGCCCTACCACTACCCCAAGGTAGGCGGAAGCCGTGCCGGCAGCCTCTGCGCATGTTCATCGGCTCCCTGCCCCCTCGTGGAGCTGCGGCTCTCGCCTATGCTTGACCTAAGGCAGTAAACAGAGGCGGGATTAATTATGTCCCATTACACTGCATTAAATCCCCATCTTTGTGGAGTTGAATTTGTCAGCAGGTTTATTTTCTTTCAAATACTGGACCTACCGTTAGTCATTTGTCTAAGCTTCAATTGCAACCAAAATACATCATCTCCCTTGTGATTCCATGGTGACAAAAACTCACACTGCCCACCCTGGGGCACTCTGTTTTCAGGGTCTGGGAGGTCAGAGGGTCCCCCTGTCTGTCCCTAGACCCTTGACTCTGGGCTGTTCTGTGCCTGGCCGTGCGCTGACCATCCTGTTTCTAATTGCTCCCCAGACCAGTGTGTTCACACAGAAAGCCAGCAGAGCAGCAAGGCAGCAGGTCGGCGGCAGGGGGTGAGGACAGGGTGGCGCGGATGGCCACACCTGGCTTTGTCCGCAAACCCTGTCATGCCAGTGTGGGGGGCGGGCCTGCCGCCCACTCACCTGGGGAGAGGCTGGGGCCCTGCCTGGTGACAGGGTCCCCGTGTCCCCCGGGGCTGCCTCAGAAGGTCCCGTCCAGCCTCTGCCGACCAGCCCTGGGCCTGGCTCCCCAGCCACCGGAGGGCTCTGGGAGCTGACACCTCCTGCCATCCAGAGATACAGGACACTCGGCCTGCAGTTCGCAGCGCTGGGGCAGTGGTGCTCAACAGGGTTCCCAGGGTCCCAGGCCAGAGGAAGGCAGCACCAAGCTTATCAGTCAGCTTAGGCTCCGTAACAAGCATCACAGACCGTGCCGCTCAGACAGCGGACGTTTGTTCCCACAGTTCAGGAGGCTGGGAGCCAGAGACTGCCTGGAAACGGAACAGTTTCCCTGGTGAACCCTTTCACGAGAGTCTCCCCAACCTAGGAGTGATGGAATGACCTAAAACCTAGAAAAGCGCAGCCCCCTGATTTTGCCGTGAACTCTGGGTCAGGTCTGTAATTGGAATTATGACCCCCTAGATGGCTCAGGACTGGGGGGTTCCTGTTTTAGTAGAAAGGCAGCATATTCTGACCAACAGAATTTTGACGCCCACTTCCAGATTGGAGGCACAAGCTGGCGACCTGTCTGAGCCCCACCCTGTGTGGGTCCGTGTCCCTCCTCACCCTGACAGGGGCAGAGGAGCCAGGAGTCACACCAGCAGCCTAGTCTTCTGCCCTGCTGGCCAGCACTTGTCCAGGGAGGGGACAGAGGAGAATGGCATCTCCCCCCGCACCCCGTCTACTGACACTGCCCTTGAAGGGCTTCGTCCTCCCTACGCTGAGCCTCTTAGGTCTCCCGGCAGACTCAGCACCCATGCTGGTCCAGTGGGAGGCAGCTCTCACACCCCTGTCCCCCTTTCCTCCCAGGCCGGCTGTGAAAACCCCAGCATCTCCCTGCACGTCATTGGCCTGAATGGACCCACGCATGACCTGGAGATGACACCACCCGATGACCCAAGGATGAGGTTTGCATCCTTCCTTCAATTACGCGATGACAGGAACCATGAGATCCATGTCTGCTTATGTGGTCTCTGTGGGCCCAGACTGCCAATTTAAACATCCAAGGAAAAGGCACATTTTGTAAAGTTTTCCTGACTGCTTTATGACTTGGTATTCTGGGAAAGGAACACCCGTCAAAGTCGCTACGATGTCTTACATCAGGCTCAGATCCTGCTCCCCAGAGGCTGGGCTTAGGGGGACAGAGGGGATGGTCAACCACATGTGTCCAGTGGGTGCACTCGGCTTGCACATGGAGGGCTTTGGGGGCAGTCCCCAACCCCCAGGCCACCGAGCTGTACAGCTCCTGTTAGGAATGGGGATGCACAGCAGGAGGTGAGCGGCACGCGATCGAGAGAACCTATGTCTGCGTTTACAGCCGCTCTCCATCACTCACGAGACCACCTGAGCTCTGCCTCCGCAATGATCTCAGTAAATGGAATGCACGTGAGTCATTCCAAAACCGTCCCCCGACTCCGTCCGTGGAAATACTGTCTACCGCGAAACTGGCCCTGGTGCCAATAAAGGTTGGGGCACGCTGCATTAGTGCATTACTGTCCTTTGCCAGGGCTAGGAACCAAGTGGTAAGTCCTGTTCCAGCTAAGCCAAATCTCCCAGTTGGCGTAACAACCACGTAGTTGGTGGAACATTTAGAGAAAGGCAACTGGCCTGTTGTTAGTAATGACTGCTTCAGGTGGATTTCATTTTCCAATCAAGAAAGCTGAGTAGAATCTAACTGAAGGGGTCTGGATTTCAGTTTCATTTTGTCCCAGAGTCCAAGTGGCCTGGGGACTGGTTATACTTCCAGAGTTTACTAATAGCGACGTTAAACCTCACTCTGTCGAGAGTGTTGATGGGAGACGCAGAAAGGGAAGGGGACTGGGCTGACCCCAGCTTCCACTCACTCATCCACGGGCCCAGTTAAGCCAAGAATGATCCATTCAGAGGCTCAGCAAATACCCAGCCCACATTTGGCCATAACGGTAGCCTGGGTCTTGCCTCTGCACTTACGGAGTTCTGCGTTACTAGTAGCTTCTGGCAGCTTCCAGAAGGGCAGGTGCCGTGGCCTCAGCCCTCTGGCCCCTCCGCAGGCCCAGCTCAGGGCTGGACACACAGACGCTTGGAGCCGCTGGTCCGTAACGGCGTGGGCCTCTCCTGTGCCGGCCTCCATTGCTGTCCCTGTTAGAACCCACCTGCCCGCGGCCGCTGCAGGACACACTGAGGTTCTTTCAGCTCTCCTGTCTCCAGGGGTGTGTAAAATCACTAGTCCTTGGGAGGACAGACCCAGCCCAGGGCTCCCCTCTGTCTGTCCCTCCCAGCTGTCTGTCCATCCCGGCCCTGGAGTGACCGCCCCACTCGTACAGCGGGTCCCACGGCCTCACTCCGTGTGTCCTGGAGTGGAATCAACTTGGGCAGTGCTGTTCTTACCGAGACCCACTCCAGGATTCTGGCCTGGACAAGCCTCTGGACAGAGGAGCCTGGCGGGCCACAGTCTATGGGGTCACAGAGAGTCGGACACGACTGAAGCGGGCTTAGCACGCATGCATGCATTCTTGCCAGAATTGAAGAAACACTGCGATCACTGCTTCGTCTTCTCTCCTGAAGACCCGTGCGTTTCACTGTCTTCCTCCAGTGCCATTCGTACCAGGCCGCCTGGGGCCTGGTCCAGCACTCTCTCTGAATTAATATGGAAAGTCACCTGGAAAATTTAAGCCATCTGTTTGAGTTAATTGAAAATCTCATTTAGTCCATTTGGTGATGCTGTTTCCGCAGGCTTGATTAGCTTCAAGGACAGTGAAAAATTAGCCTCCGTTAGGGCTGCCAGGATGTGGGCCTCGGGTCCTCTGCTCTGCAGTTTCCTGAGCTAACCGCGGCGATGCTTTTCCGGCCCCCTATAACCTGCGGTGTTACACTTTCTTGTCTCCTTCCCCGTCACAGTCTTGGGATTTTTCTAAGTGAGCTCAAATCTGTCAGAAGTCACGCAGTAAATGTGAGCAGCCATTTAGTGAACATTTATTATTTGCGTCCATTAGGCTGAGAATTTAGCATGAATGAAATATGGAGGAGGGATTATCATGTAGAGGAAGGACTGGCCTTGAGGGAAGCATTACAAGCACGAGGAGGGCTGCAGGCGTGAGAGGAGCCCCCGCCCCCGCCGCCAGGTCCAAGGCTTGCTCTCCTCGACACTCAGGGCCCGGGGACCCTTCGCGGTGGCGGCTGCATTCTGCATCATAGCAACTTCAGGCACACCCCCGCCTCTCCCCACTGGATGCCAACATGACCATCGAAGACGCCCCAGAACCAGACTGAGAACCACTGGCTCCGAGTCAAGATTCACAAGCCCCTGCCTGGGTCCAGATCCCAGTTCTGTGCTCCGGGGTGAGCTCCCCTTCTGCCTCATTCCGATTCCTCGTCTGTAAGAGGCAGATGAATGTTGGCAATCAGGGTTCCTCTTGTGGGTGCTGTGAGGATCAGTGCACACAGCACAGGCTGGACCTCCCTCTTGTGCCCGTGAATCCTGCCTGCCGGCCGTTGGCACTCAGCCCTGCCCGCAGAACCTTGGGTCCCTTTCTAAGTGCTGATCCAGCCTCTCCCCTTCAGCTGGTCAGGCTGTGATTCTCAGAGAAGGTAAATGAGCAGGTGTCAGAGGTTTTATTTAACTCACTAATTAACCAGCAGGGTATTAGAACCTGTCTCAGGGACAGTTGAGAAGCTCGGTGTATGTGGATAGTCTGACAAGAAATACAAGGATAAGCTTGAGCGTTATGGATCCCCCAGGGCCCTGACTGTGACCTTGGGGCGCTCCGACCCGCTGGACAGAAACCCACCTGAGATGTCCACCCCAGCAGGGCTGCCCAGGCCATCACATGGCAAGCGGGGCATCGCACAGGAAGACACTCAGCGACCTCACTTGCTCTTTGCAGGTTTCTTATAAATCCTCTGTCTCTAAGTGACTTCCTAAACTGGGCTTTCCTGGCGGCCCAGAAGTGAAGCATCTACCTGTCAATGCAGGAGATGCAGGTTTGATCCCTGGGTCAGGAAGCTCCCCCGGAGGAGGGCATGGCAACCCACTGCAGTGTTCTCGCCTGGAGAATCCCATGGACAGAGGAGCCTGGCGGGGTGCAGTCCAAGGGGTCGCAGAGAGTCAGACACGACCGAAGTGGCTACGCACGCATGCACATGTGAAGCTCAAGCTCCAGTTCTGGGCTGGGCCCGGCACATGGTATGAGCTGGGTTTGCTGAATGGGCAAGTTGAGTTTAAAATTAACCCATGAAGTCCTGTTTCAATAGGCCCCTTGTAGATATGGATTTCTCTGGTTGTCCTGGAAGCAAAACTTGGCAGATACTTGGCCCTTACTGACGCTCTGCCGTCTCAGTGCAGGATGCTGTGGAGGCGACCACCCTTTACCCATCCTGGGCTTGCAGCGGGGACCCTCACAGCAAGACAGATGAGCAAGAGCAAAGCACAGTTTATTCACGCGCGCCCTGCACATAGCATGGGAAAACGTCTCAAACCAAAGCAGCTCGAAGCATCGATTTACAAGAGCAGCTTTCACAGCATCACCCGCCAGGAGCAATAAGCTCGTAGAGACGGGGGAGCGGCTTCAGGGCCCAGCTGCAGGTGGCACATGGACCAGAGGGCCCGTGGGGGAGACGCGCCGGCAGGTCCCCTGGTGCATCTCTGGGCCAACGAGGGTCTGTCTCCGGGAGGAGGAGACTATTTCCTGCGTTGAGGCACAAGCAGGGGAGCTTCGCTGGCTTTGCTCCTTCCTGAATGCCCTCAGCTCAGAATAACGGTCTTGTAAAAAAGGCGTATCAGGGGGTGACCTAGTCCAGTTTCCTTCAACACTAGAGGAAGTAAATCTAGAAAATGGGAAAGGAAGACACTTACTTTGTGGAGGGATGGGGAAAAGGGAAGATAAGTAATCCCGTCAGCGAGCTAGGCAAGGATAGACAAAGAAATACTTAATAGTCAGAAGTTGAGAACCGCAAGATAGGCATCAGTTCTGTTCAGAATTGTGCTGACAGACTGAGAAATCCAGGGAGGAAGAGGGGCAGAAACAGGCAGGATTTGGCCACTTTGGGGCACAGACAGGATAGTCCGGATCCAGGAGGAGCGAGCAGGGTGGTCCCTGGGCCAGGCATGGGCCCAGTCTGGTTCTGTGTTGTTTTCACACTTGAACTTCCCTCTGCCCTTCACTCAAGAGCCAGGGTGTGTGCCTCACAGACGTGGCTGTGTCCCCTGGGGCCTCACACAGCCCTGCCCTGAGCCCCCTCTACTGTTCCACAGAGGCAGGGCTCAGAACCCAGAGGGAAAGGGCAGGGTCTGCAGCTTCCCTGGTGGTGCTAGTGGTAAAGAAGCTGCCTGCCAATGCAGGAGACGCAGGAGACGGGGGTTCCGTCCCTGGGTCCCCCCGGAGCAGGGAGTGGCAGCCCACTCCAGGATTCCTGCCTGGAGAATCCCATGGACAGAGGAGCCTGGTGGGCTGCAGCCCCTGGGATCACAGAGTCGGACACGGCTGAGCGCACAGCGGAGCCCACACAGAGCCTGGGAGGTGCCCCGGGACTCCAGCCGGGCGGGACCACCGCCCTCCTCACGGCCTCCACGGGGAGATGCGGCGAGCCCTGAAAGGCCAGGGTCCGCTTGCTGCAGACGGCCAGGGCCCTTCGAGAGGAGGAAGCAGTCTCCCCTTCATCCTGCGCACCCTCCACCCTCTGCTATGGCTCCTCAGCCAGCCCCACTCCCCTGCTGATGTCCAGGCTCCCCAGTCTGTGCCCTGGCAGGCACCTACTGCCTTCTGCATGTGCCAGGAGCTCTGGTGGGCCCCTCCATCAGGTGGCCACTGGCCAGGACACCCGTCAGCATCCACTGGTCGTGGGGCTGATCACAGAACCTGAGAAGGGAGGCTCGTGCCCCGTGCCCAGCGCTCCTGGACCAGGCGGGCTCTCCCCGCCCCCCACCGCTCGCTTCTGTTCTGTTTCTCGTCCGTGTGTTCACCTACGGTCCAGCTCCAAGACCTGGATCTGCCTGGCGGGGAGCTAGCCATCCTCGGTCAAGCGCAGGAGCTCTGGTTTACTTGTCCTTGTCCGTTTCACTCTCTGCCCCCTGCCCGGCCCCCACCTCTTAGGCCTTTACAACGCCAAAAACGTGCGTTGAGCAGCGTCTCCCCGTCAGTGCGGGTAAAGCGTAGGGCGGTGTGTGTGCCTGCCTCACGTACACGGTGCTAGAGGCACAGACGCACACGTGCAGACGTGCGGGGCCTGCCTCTTTTTCCTCTCGGGTCACTGCTTCCAGCTGTGCACGTTCCCGGAGGTGGCACTCTCAGGCTGCCCCCTCACCCGCTGCCTCCAGGCTCCTCCTGCACCCTCTCCACCCGGGATGCACCCCCTTCCAACCTCGAGAGGAACTGCTGCTTCTCTGCCCGGTCAGTAGATAGTGTGGGCTCCCTGGGGGACTGGCACACTGGATCCGGGGCAAGCCTTTATTCGGGATCAGGGGTCATCAGAGCAACGGGAACGTCACAGAACACAGGGCCTTCGCTCCTGAGGACCTGAGCGCCACCCCCATCAACAGTTAACCACCACCTCCTCCCCGGTGGCTCAGCTGGTAAAGAACCCACCTGCCATGCGGGAGACCTGGGTTCAGTCCCTGGGTTGGGAAGATCCCCTGGAGAAGGGAAAGGCTACCCACTCCAGTATTTTGGCCTGGAGAACTCCATGAACTGTGTAGGCCACGGGTCGCAGAGTCGGACTCGACTGAGCGACTTTCACTTTCTTTCCATTTTCACCACTGCCCCACCCCCACCGTCAACACCCCCACCAGGACCGCCGCCTCTGCCGTCGCCATCACCACCTCTGTCTTGTCCACCGGCACCTCCGGTTTCGCCGTCGTCACCACCGCCTGGCTTGCCGGTTGTTGCTCTTTAATTCAGGGCAGAACCGCGGCTGGGACACAGGGTCCTGACACCCAGCGCGCGTGTGCTTGTCCCAGAGTGCTGACACCTGCCGCGCCTCACGTGGTGCCTGGCCTCTCGGGGGGCACACAGGACCGTTTCTCTAACTCCCCCCTTCCACGTTTGCTCCACTGGGGGTGTGGCCTGCGTTGGGGGAAGTGGGAGCAAGGCAGCAGGGCCCTTCTGGGGAGCAGCAGTTTTTCACCTGGAATGGAAGGTCCGGGCCACTTTCTAGTTCTTTTCAATGACTCCATCTCCATCTTTATTCTGGCCGCGCTGGGTCTTCGCTGCTGCAGGCTTTCTCTGGTTGCCGCCAGTTGCGATGCGCAGGCTTCTCGTTGCACTGCCCTCTCTCGTTGCAGAGCACAGGCTCTCAGCACAGGGGGTTCGGGAGCTGCAGCACGTCAGCTCGGTCGCTGCGGTTCCCAGAGCACAGGCTCAGGAATCGTCGTGCCTGGGCTTAGCTGCTCCGAGGCACGGGGGATCTTCCCGGACTCGGGGTCAAACCTGTGTCCCCTGCATTGGCAAGTGGATTCTTCACTGCTGAGCTACCAGGAAAGCCCCGTGTCGTTTTCAAATCGAAGATGCTGACCCCATCTCCATCCCTGAACCTGCCATCCTACTAACGTATTTCTAATCTTTTGTCTTTATATCAGTGACTGTGGGAAGATATGTGTTTCATCTGAATTTCATTTCCAGCTTTATTCGGAGGTGTTTGGGGGATGAATTAGAAATGCATAATGCGCTCTAATGCCCACAGAGTGAGACCTTGCTCCGTGTCTACCTCATGTATTGAGTAGTGACCTGGCCACCAAAATGCTCACGTGAGTGCATCTCAGGGAGCCGTTCAAGGGGCTTGGCGCAGCTGGCAGCTGTTGTGTCTGTGGTATCAGATCGGGGCGTGCGTTTTGTTATCCACGAGGGCAAGAAGCGCTTCATGGTGACTGCAAAAACTTGGAAGGTCCGGTCAGGAGAAATGCCACTTCTGTATTCCACTTCTCAACGTTACTGTTGGTCACGGGTTTCCAGGTTCTCATCCATCGAAATGTCTCCTGCTTTAGAATCCTGGGAATCTGGTCGTGGATATCGTGTTCTCCATTACTGTGGTTTGTGTTTCAAGGGAAGCGAGATCATTCTGAAGACCGTGTCCGTAGGTATGCAGGGACTGAGGCATGTTTGGCAGACTTAGGCCCTGCAGGAGGATAAACCCATGCTTTCCCCCTCATCTTAGCAGCCAGCCCTGCGATGCGGCCCTCCCTCAGATGGAAAGGAAAGGTCAGGGCCTCTTCCTATGTTGAAAGTGAAATTCTAGACCCTCCCTGGTGGCTCTGTGGTTGAGAATCCGCCTGCCCGTGCCGGGGACCCTGGTTTGATGCCTGGTCCGGGAAGCTCCCACATGCCAGGGGCATCGGAGCCCACGTATGAGAGCCGCGAGTATGGAGCCGGGGCTCCAGAGCCTGCAAGTTGCAGCTGTGAGTGTGTGTGCTGCAGCTCCTCAAAGCCAGGGCCCCAGAGCCCGTGCCCTGCAGCAAGAGAAGACACGCAATGAGAAGGCCGGGCATCGCAACTAGAGAGTAGCCCGAGGTGCAGCAACCGAAGGAAACCGGGCACAACCAAGACTCCGCACAGACCAAACTAATAAATAAACTTACTTTTAGAAAAAGAAAGTGAAATCACGGAACTCTACATCAGATAGTAACTCGTCTTACAGCCACCTCGCCCTTGTATTTTGCAAAGGGCAGTCTGCCTGCAGGGCTTTTGTACAATTAAGTGGTACTCCCAGGGCGCGGTGTGGAGACGTACACTTGGTCACAGCAGCATTTGTCATTTGACGGCATTGCAGTTTGCTCAGTGATGCTTTCTGTTACCAACATCCTTGTTTTAAAATTGTCCTCTCAAAGTATTTCTCACTCGGCTTCACGCAGGGGCTGGACCTAGCTGGAAACGCCAGCCTCGGCCGCAGGCCCCCGGCTTGGCTGGATCGCGGCCTCTCACTCCCCTGCCTTTTGCTGCCACATGACTGTCCGAACCTCTGCCAGCATTTGGAAAACCGAGCAGCAACGCGGCACATTAATCCCTGCGCGGGAGCCGCTGCTCCATTAATATTTTATGGGAAACAAATGGACTAATAAAAAATTCATACGCTGCTCGCCAGGAGGAGTCGCTGTGTTTTGACTTGAAGGCCCGTCTGGCTGGAGGTTCGTGAGGAGGCTGTGGTATTTTCTCGGCCAAGCTGTGCTGTTTCAGCAACTGCGGCTCACACACGCTCCTCCTATCAGGGAGGTCCTCACCCTGCACTGAAGTTTGGGGCTTCTCTGTCTCCCCACAAACCGGGAGCTCTCCTAAAACCAGGCTTTGGGCCTCTGCATGCCAGCACCTGGAACGGTGTCCACGCTGAGCCCCAACTAAGTAAATGCTCTTTGATTGAATGAAAGTATTAATAGGCAGATAAAGCGCTTTAGTGTAAAGAAAATTTGGCATTTCTTCCAAGAACCTTTGCATCCTGTTAATCATTTGGTTTCATGTTCTTTTTAAAACACAATTTGTCCAGCCCTTGAAGCATGATTTTCTGTTTTCTATGATTATCAAAATGCTGCTGCGTCTCACTGCATCTCAACATCGGATCAGCTCTGGTGTCTCTCACAGCCCAGCTCCATCTCACATTCTTAGATTCAGTTCGGTTCAGTTCAGTCGCTCAGTCGTGTCCAATTCTTTTCGACCCCATGGACTGCAGCACTCCAGGCCTCCCTGTCCATCACCAACTCCTGGAGTTTACTCAGATTCATGTCCATCGTGTCAGAGATGCCATCCAACCATCTCATTCTGTCGTCCCCTTCTCCTTCTGCCTTCAATCTTTCCCAGCATCAGGGTCTTCTCCAGTTAGTCAACTCTTTGCATGAAGTGGCCAGAGTATTGGAGTTTCAGCTTCAGCATCAGACCTTCCAATGAACACCCAGGACTGATCTCCTTTAGGATGGACTGGTTGGATCTCCTTGCTGTCCAGGGGACTCTCAAGAGTCTTCTCCAACACCACAATTCAAAAGCATCGACTCTTTGGCACTCAGCTTTCTTTATAGTCCAATTCTCACATCCATACATGACTACTGGAAAAACCGTAGCTTTGACTAGATGGACCTTTGTTGGCAAAGTAATGTCTCTGCTTTTTAATATGCTGTCTAGGTTGTTCATAACCTTTCTTCTTCCAAGGAGCAAGTGTCTTTAAATTTCATGGCTGCAATCACCATCTGCAGTGATTTTGGAGCCCAAGAAAATAAAGTCTGTCACTGTTTCCATTGTTTCCACATCTAATTGCTGTGAAGTGATGGGACCGGATGATGAGACTGAATCTAAGTTTTCTGGATATTGAGTTTTAAGCCAAGTTTTCTGGATGTTGAATTTTAAGCCAAGTTTTTTATTCTCCTCTTTCACTTTCATCAAGAAGCTCTTTAGTTCTTCTCCACTTTCTGCCATAAGACTGGTGTTATCTGCATATCTGAGGTTATTGGTATTCCTCCCAGCAATCTTGATTCCAGCTTTGCTTCCTCCAGCCCAGCGTTTTTCATGATGTAATCTGCATATAAGTTAAATAAGCAGGGTGACAGTATACAGCCTTGACGTGCTCCTTTCCCGATTTAGAACCGGTCAGTTGTTCCACGTCCAGTTGTGTTGCTTCCTGACCTGCATACAGATTTCTCAGGAGGCAGGTCAGGCGGTCTGGTATTCCCATCTCTTAAAGAATTTTCCACAGTTCAAATCCTATTTTCTCCTCTCCTTTAACTGTTACCAAAATCTCTTTATTCTTGAGAACCTTATCTGCCTACCACTTCGCTTATTAACTCAAAGAACGTATAGGGCAAGTGGAAATGGAGGCAGAGATGACCATGTGGAACACGGACATGTCACCCTGCCGTCCGCCCACCAGAATCACTTAGCCCGCTTAGTCTGGTGGCTCTCAAGCTGGGGCACCAGTGAGCCCAGTTAGGTGCCTCAGGCCACCCAGAGTCTCAGATTCCGTTTGTGCTTCCAACACTTCCCAGGGGCTGCTGGTCTGGGAGCCCCCACCTGAGGACCCCTAACTCTGGTCATTAAATGTGGGGGGCAGAGCCTGTTTCTCCTCCAAGCCCAGGGTCAGCCCTTCTGCTCTGGCCATCTCCCTCTGGACAGGCCCCGCCTCCCCGAGTGCAGGGGCCAGCAGCGGGTGCCTGCTGCCTAGGTGTGCCCAGGCCACCCTCGGGGCCCAGGAGACAGCTCCCCCGTCTGCACCCACACCCACGCTGCTTGTAGGTCGCAGTGTGTGTACATGCGTGTGCTCAGTCATGTCCGACTCTGCGACTCATGGACTGCAGCCCGCCAGGCTCCTCGGTCCATGGGATTCTCCAGGCAAGAGTGCTGGAGTGGGGTGCCCTTTCCTCCTCCAGGGGATCTTCCTGACCCAGGGATCAAGCCTGCGTCTCTTGCACTCCTGCATTGGCAGGCAAATTCTTTGCCACCTGGAAACTGATGTGTGTGTGTGAATATATATGTATGAAAGTGGAAGTCACTCAGTCGTGTCCAACTCTTTGTGACCCCTTGGACTATACAGTCCATGGAATTCTCCAGGCCAGAATACTGGAGCGGGTAGCCTTTCCCTTCCCCAGGGCATCTTCCCAACCCAGGGATCCAACCCAGGTGTCCCTCATTGCAGGCGGATTCTTTACCAGCTGAGCCACAGGGGAAGCCCAAGAGTACTGAAGGGGGTGGCCCATCCCTTCCCCACGGGATCCTCCCAACCCAGGAATCAAACCGGGGTCTCCTGCATTGCAGGCGATTGTTTACCCACTGAGCTATCAGGGAAGCCCTATATACACGTATATATGCATTTTATTTTCTCTACTGGTTACCTTTATAAACTGAAACAATACTCTTACACGTTTCTCTCTTATCACATTAACTATAGGCAAGAAGTTTTAATAAGCCACTTGGTAAAATGGATCTGAAAGTCCTGCCCTTTCCTACAGGTCCATTCTCTGCCGCTCCCACCTAGGAAATTCTGTCTTTTCAATATTTTTATGTCTCTAAAGTTGATGCCATTTGCATTCTTCCCCAAACCCATAACTAAACTTTCCTTATTTGTCTGTAGGTTGACTCTGAAAGACAGAAATCAGTAAACAGCATAACTTCATCACAAGTAATTGTCCGTCTTGGTAGCACTGAGGGGCATCCTGTGACTGTGTCTCTTGTATTCAGCTCTCTGTTTTTCCCCAAGTCTTAAAAGGTCTGTATTTTTATTTGAGCCATTTTATTTTATTTTACCGCACCCTCACCGTTTTCCCCCAGGCTCTGTCAGGCATCCTGTTGCTTTGCCTCCTTCCCCACTTGCGTCTCTGCAAGACCGCTCCACTCTCCCAGCTCTCGTCTGGACTGGTTATTCTTTTTAACCCCGGCACCGTGCCGCGCAGGGAGACCCCCCTCACTGCTCTCCACGTTGGAGCCATTGTCCCTTAGATCTCACATCATCTTCTTTCTTGATTTGCTTCCACTTTGTCTGGAGTACACCCTCCAGATGCTTTCCTATGAAAGAACTATGGGAGGTAAACATTCTGAGTTCTTGAATATTTAAAAATGTCTCTCACATCTGTTGACAATCTTAGTTGTATGTAGAATTGCAGTTTGAAAACCATTGTCCCTCAAATTTGGGGCTATAATTCCATCTCACATCCAGTGTTGCCGAAGACAAACCTGATGTCAGTCTGACACTCATTCCTCTGCGAATTATGTCTTTTATTTTTCCCTGAAAGACTTTTGGACGAACTACCGTGTCTAAGTGTGGTCGGGTCTCTCTGTTTTCTCTTGTGCCATCTGTCTCATCCAGACACTCTCAGAGGGCGCTCCTGTTCAACCACATTTCCCAACCCCACACTGACTGCACCTCAACCTCCAGGTCCCCAAAGTTCTCTCTGGGGTTGACTCTGCAGGTGTTGTAATCTGCTGCTTTTTCAACCAGCCTCCTAAGACTCTTGCTCTGAAATGTGAGACCATTCCCGTAATCTCTGTGTGGGTGTATACCTGTTCTATTCCTTCATTACCGTGATTGCGTCTCTGGAGGGAGAAGACGGAAATGTGATAGATCCTCCAACTTAAGCTGGAAACTTCCAGTTATCCTTAGTAACCTTTTTCTTATTTAAAAAGTCATCTCTGCATTAGAGAAAATAGTAATCACACGCCATCCTGCTACCCACAGGTAACTTCTGACTATTTTGATAGATTTTCCTGGTATTTTTACCTGTAGATGCACACTTGTTCTTTATCTACTCACTTTTTAAAATAATCATTTTCCCAGCACCATTTATTGTCTCAGCCTTCCTTTCCCTGCTGATTTGGGATGACAGTTCAATATCATTAAATATTAAATTCTTAGATAAACTATTCTGCTCTAATATAAACTCTTGTGACTTAAGGCTGCCCATCCCTGATGGATCTACCGAGTGCTGTATCAATTGCAACGTCTATAGCTGCTCTGTATCACTAGCAATAAATCCCTTCTCATCACTCTTCCTCTTTAAACTGTCTTGTCATTTTCATCCATTTCTTCTTATATGTGAACTTTAGTATTATTTTATTAGCTGCACCCCCCCCTCAGAAAAGAAACTCATTGGTCTTTCTGTCAGAAATAAATTCATTTCTTTAAAAAATATTACTTGTTCACCACAGGTGAAGCACTGCCCTCATGGAGCTTGAATACTGTCAGTTCAAGTACCCCCAGACCGATAATTATTTTGAAATTTTCTCATGTTTAGTTTCCTATCCCAGGGTTGTAGCATGCTTGTGTCTTAAATATAAGACTCATCATCTGTGATGGTTGCTACCTTTGTTTTTAATCATTCTTTAAAAGATTTACCAAATGGTTACAATTCTATGAGAAGTCACCCAGTGTTGATTTTATTTTATATCATTTTATCACTTAAATGATTACTTTTGATATTTGCATTCAAATTTATAATCAGATTGATAGTAGTTTAGGACTGGCTGTGAATGGACTGGTTTCAGAGATCATCTTACATGTGAAGCTTTTCATTTTAAGCCTTTAATTTGGAATAACTTTTAATAAAGGGTATATTCAAGTAGAAGACATGTTTTAAACAAGAAGATATGGGTTATTAAAAGCTCATTGAGGTATTAAGTACCTTTAGGCTTAAAACACCTTTGCCAACAAAGGTCCATCTAGTCAAAGTTATGGTTTTTCCAGTAGTCACATAAAGATGTGAGAGTTCAGTTCAGTTGCTCAGTCGTGTCTGACTCTTTGTGACCCCATGGACTGCAGGACGCCAGGCCTCCCTGTCCATCACCAACTCCTGGAGCTCACTCAAATTCATGTCTATTGAGTCAGGGATGCCATCCAACCATCTCATCCTCTGTCGTCCCCTTCTCCTCTTGCCTTTACTCTTTCCCACCATCAGATTTTTTCCCAGTGAGTCAGCTCTTTGCATCAGGTGGCCAAAGTATTGGAGTTTCAGCTTCAGCATCAGGCCTTCCAATGAATACTCAGGACTGATTGCCTGTAGGATGGACTGGTTGGATCTCCTTTCAGTCCAAGGGACTCTCGAGTCTTCTCCAACACCACAGTTCAGAAGCATCAATTCTTTGGCATATACCCTTCTTTATGACCGCAGCCATGAAATTAAAAGATGCTTGCCCCTTGGAAGAAAAGCTATGAACAACCTAGATAGCATATTAAAAAGCAGAGACACTACTTTGCCAACAAAGGTCCATCTAGTCAAAGCTATGATTTTTCCAGTAGTCAGGTATGGATGTGAGAGTAGGACTATAAAGAAAGCTGAGAGCTGAAGATTGATGCTTTTGAACTATGGTGCTGGAGAAGACTCGAGAGTTCCTTGGACTGCAAGGAGATCCAACCAGTCCATCCTAAAGGTAATCAGTCCTGAATATTCATTGGAAGGCCTGATGCTGAAACTGAAACTCCAGTACTTTGGCCACTTGATGCAAAAAGCAAACTCATTAGAGAAGGCCCTGATGCTGGGAAAGATTGAAAGCAGGAGGAGAAGGGGATGACAGAGGATGAGATGGTTGGATGGCATCACTGACTCGATGGATGTGAGTTTGAGCAAACTCCAGGAGTTGGTGATAGACAGGGAGGCCTGGCATGCTGCGATTCATGGGGTCGCAAAGAGTCAGACACAACTGAACAACTGAACAAGAACAGACTTAAAATAGCTGAGAAATCTGAGACCAGAATAAATCTGTATCTTTTCTCAAAACTTATTTCCTTATTACTGGATTGTTGTGGCATTTCTTTTCCTGTAGACTTCTAAGATTCTATGAGAATATTTTTAGGCATTTGTTAATTTCCCTGGAATTGGAAAACCCTTTAATCTTCATGTTCACGTCTGTACTATGTAGGCATCTCTCGGTGCCTTCAGCGATTGCATCTCTTCCCATCACTCCAGTTCCTCTGTAAGAAGCACTTAGATTCTCAGATGTGAGGACCATCTGCTGTCTTCCATCTCTGCCCCACAAGGACCCCTTCCTCTGCCTTCTGGGGGAGCTTCCCAAATTTTCTCCCATTTCTCTGGATCAAATTTCTCTCACTTTCAATTCCAGTTTCCTTACAGTCTCCTCATCGCACCTCTCTGGTTGCACTTCTCAGTGGCAAACCTCCACAGCTGGTCTCTGTGACCTCCGTCACAGCTCGACAGGAACGCCTGCATCACACAGGCCCAGCTCGCCACAACGTCTGTCCAGCAGGGACCAGAGATCATTTATGGTGTAACTGGAAATTCAGAGTGTCCTGTGTGCAGCACGGGCTGGCACAGACCTGCGTGGCTTTTTAAGGAGCAAAACTGAGGATGCCTTTCCTGGCTGCAAACACCCAGGCAGACGGTCACGTCCCATCGTTACAAACGCAGCTCCCAGCCTGTGGCAGTGACCCGACAGCAAAGCAGCAGCCGAGGAAGCTGCCAGAAGGATGTGTGACTCAGAGCCGGAGCCGCCAGAGGGCAGGGTGGGAAAGTGGGTCCCATAAACAAACACACAGGCCCAGGTCCCCAGAACCCGAGGGCTTGCGGAGTGGATGGTGAGAACAGAACAGCCGCGTTGCAGAAAATCACAGAAACCGAGACGGTGGAAAAGCATGAGCTGGGCTGTGCTGAACGACTCTCCACCGTGTCCTCAGCAAATTTTCAGGGACTGTGCCGGGGGGCCCAGGGCCCATTCTCAGACCCCACCAACCCGCCCCACGGGAGCTGATGGCCTAGCTCAGGGGCCTCCCTGTCGTCTCTGTTGTGTGCTCTCAGCTTTGGTTGAATTAGCAACTGTGATTAACGGTCATGAGAAGCAGGAGACACAGCAATTTAATCCCCTGATTAGCTGAAATCTGTTTCAGCGCTCTGGGTTGTTTAGATCCTTCTGCTGACAGTAATTACTGAACGCACTGGGTCTCCCCCCAGCTTGCCCCGCATAGTCCAGCAAATGTGCTGCGTCTTAGCGATAAGGGATCTTGTCAGATGTGAAATCCTCATTCTGAACAGGAGATCTCATTACAGATAGTAGGGCTGGAGGAAGGTCGTGTTTTTGTGAAGTTACTTTTTTTTTTTTTTGTCATGTCCTTCTAACTCATCAATGTACTTTTTTTCCCTAAAAATCCTATTTTGGGGGTGGGGGTGGGCGTGCACAGTGCTTTGGGTAATTGAATTAAATACCAGAAGCCCCAGCACCCAGGGGCTGAGCACAGAGTGGCCCAGAACACTGGGGTTTTCAGGCCTGGGTAAACCAGGTGTGTGACAGCTCAGATGTCAGATCAAGTCCGCCACGTGCCCAGAGCCCCAGGAGGGCGAGAGTGGCCCTGGGGCTCTGGGGACTGGAGCCTCC